>MCJB01000577.1:0-18272 GCA_002018475.1 Nicotiana obtusifolia | reverse complement strand
GATATGCCATTTCCTGAGAAATGAAATATGAAGCGTAAGTGTAGCCTTGCTTATCAATTTGTTTACTGTTCTCCCTTTCGCCCTTCCTCTTATCAATTTTATATGGCACAGCTGTTTCTTGGATGCCGGATGCAATTCCTCATCTCAAAGAATGGGTCGAGGGGATCGTATCCCAAAGACCATATTCCGAGCACGTATGGCGCGAGCTTTCAAAAGGCCGGTGGGAGGCCCAACTTCATGGTGAGATAAGTTACATTCGAGCTTAATTCTTTATGCTATCGATTTCTAACTTGTTTTACCTTTCTTTTGCAGGTTTATCAAAGGATGTTGAGATGAGACCTCCACCCATAGGCGATGATGTTCCCAGCGAGCCCCTTGTTTCGAAGCAGGATAAAGAGAAGAAAAGAAAAGAGGCCCCAAGTTCCCCAGACCTCGGAAAGAAGAGACCGAGGAAAAGATTGGCTCGTAAGCCCAAGGGGAGTGCTAGTGATTGAGTATTATCTTCGGACTCGCTACGTCGATTGAGGGATGAGATTGAGGAGGAAGAAGAGGATTTTGACCTTGTGGCTAGTGTGCCACCACAATCTGAAGGGCGAGGGGTCTCTGAAGCAGGGGTTAGTGAAGCGGATCTTCGCCGAGTTGGGGAACCCGAGATGGAGACAAGAACTGGGGCTTCCCCAGATACGAGAAGAGATGGTTGATTCTCCCTCTTTCTCGGAATCAATGTTCAACGAGGCCCAAATTGCAAAAGAACGTTCCCCGGACGGAGATCATAAATCGAAAGACCTTTCCGTGGTTTTTTCGATAGTGTGGATTCGACGTCCACGGATGATGTTCTTAGGCTCGGTAATTTAGAGGTACCGAGGAAGAGCTCATCCACCAATACAAGCGGGATTTCCTTCAGTCCAAATTTGGTCGATCGGTTTCCCGCGCCAAGCGCTTACCCTGATTGAAAAGGATCCATATCTTTCACCATTCCCGAGGATTCCCGGGTTCTTTCCGCCCCCGTCGGGGTGGCCAGTTATCTTCGGTGCTTGGTGACCGAGGAGGATCATGCAAGAATGAATGAGGTGGATGCGCCCTGCCTGTTCAATGAAGCTCAACAGGCACTGAATCGGATAACTTCTGATAAGCTTTATTCGATGTCCTTTGTTATGTACTTAAAATTTCAAGTAATCATAACATCTTCCTTTATGCTTGCAGGCCTCGGTACTTCACCATGAAGCTTTTTTCTGATTTTGGGAAGAGTCGAAACACTACGAACGGCTCTAAGGGGAGATGATGAACCTCCGTGCCGAACTGGAGCTTACCCGGAAGGATAATGCTGGCTTGGTAAGCAAGTAGAGCAAAAACTTGATCAGATTAATCAGCTTCGATCTGAAATAAGTGTGGTTAGAGCTGAGGCCGACGAGTGAAGGAGCAAGATGGATCAGCTGGACTCGGAAAAAGAGACATCTCAGGCGCAGTTAGCTTCAGCAGAGGCTCAGCTTAGAGAGGCGAAGGAGAAAGTCGAGGCTCAAACCAGGAATACCGACGAGCTCCAATTTCGGATCAGCATGGTTATCTCAGATCGGGATAATATGGCTAAAGAGCTAAAAACGGCCAAGTCCGAAGTTTCCGTGGTCAAAGCCGAAGTTTGATGAACTGGTGGCTCAATATAAGGCCGATGCTGAAGCTGCTCAAGATCAATCAAGGAATATGGTTGACCATATGAGGTAGAAATCTCGCAGACTTTTCCTTGAAGAAATTCATGCTCGAGGCTTTGATTTATCGGTGCGGAGATCAAAGATGCCAAGATAGCCGAAGCCAAAAAATTAGCCTTTTCGGAAGAGGATGATTCCGAGGATTCAGTCGGATCTGAAGAATGAGACGACCTCAGAATCCTGATATCGAGGTGGGATCCAGTTGAGACCAAGTCGCTCCTAACCGAATTTTATCTTTTCCCGTGTTTAATATTGTGTATCGAGGTTGCTCGATTTTGTAAAAGGGATTTTTGATGTATATATGTAAAGCTTTCTTTTTGCAACTTTCGAAATACCTTAGCTCTCGAATACTATTGTAAAGCTTTCTTTTTGCAACTTTCGAAATACCTTAGCCTTTGAATACTATTAACTCGGTATGGCCTTAACCTTTTAATTCGGGGGGTTTCCTAATAGGTCTTATATTCCCTCGAGTTCTGCTAACTCGAAACGGCCTTAGCCTTTAAAGTTCGGGGATTGCCTAATAGGTCTTATATCCCCTCGAGTTCTGTTAACTCGAAACAGCCTTAGCCTTTAAAGTTTGAGGTTTGCCTTAATAGGTCTTATATCCCCTCGAGTTCTGTTAACTCGAAACGGCCTTAGCCTTTAAAGTTCGAGGTTTGTCTTAATAGGCCTTATATCCTCTCGATTTCTATTAACTCGAAACGGCCTTAGCCTTTAAAGTTCGAGGTTTGCCTTAATAGGTCTTATATCTCCTCGAATAAGTTTGTATTTTGGAAAAAAGTCCCCGAGTGAGAGAGTGGTTATTCGAACTGAAGTTAAAGTGGCCCTTGGGCTCGTTTGGTCGAAGCAGGACGTTTGTATACAAGAGACTTCTCTTAATTCTTGTTCATAATAGTAATGCATGTGTACAATTTGTGTTAGGGTTCGATCAATCTATTTGGGCACGGTTCATTTGACCGTTTTGCCCTTACATTGAATCTTATTGATCTTTGACCCTTCAATCCTTAAAATATCTTTCCAAGCTAAGGTAGCCCCCCAGTATTCGGGGTCAATTGAAGATAGGCCTCGAATACTGTCGTCACCGATTTGCTATCGGCCTTCGAATCTAAGTTAGCACTATTTACTAGTTGCCTCATTAAAAACCTTGCCGTAAAACCCATTTTGGGACAAAACCGGTTCAAGGGAAAAAGAAAGCAACGCGTGCTTTCAGACCTAATATCTCGTATGGCCCCCCGTTTGATACCTGCAAATGTTAGTTCGTAACGCAAATAAAAATAAAGAACAGGGTCGTAACTTAGCAGTAATACCGTTTTAAGTGACTTATATTCAGTTGTTTGGTAGTTGTTTACCATTCAGTGTTTCGAGCTTGTAGGATCCCTTTTCGGTGATTTTAATGATATAATAAGGTCCTTCTCAGTTAGGTCCTAGCTTCCCTTCTTTCGGACTCCGTGTGTTTGGTGTAACCTTTCTTAGTACTAAGTCCCCAACGTTGAAGTATCGAAGGTTGGTCCTTCTGTCATAATACCTCTCGATCCTTTGCTTTTGAGCAGCTAGTCGAACAAGGCCGCTTCATGTCTCTCATCTAACAATTCCAAGTTCGTATTCATGGCTTCGTAGTTCGATTCCTTTGTAGCATACCAGAACCTAACACTTGGTTCCCCGACCTAGACCAGTATCAAAGCTTCGGCGCCATAAACCAAAGAGAACGGGGTGGCTCTGGTACTGGATTTCTCGGTCGTACGATATGCCCATAGGACTTCGGGTAATATTTCCTTCCATCTCCCTTTGGCATCAGTTAATCTCTTTTTGAGATTCTGAAGTATGGTTTTGTTGGTAGATTCGGCTTGTCCATTCCCACTGGGGTGGTAGTGTGTCGATAGGATCCTTTTGATCTTGTGATCTTCGAGGAATTTTGTCACTCTGCTACCGATGAATTGCTTCCCGTTGTCGCAACGATCTCGGCTGGCATTCCAAATTGGCATATGATGTGATCCCAAATGAAATCGATGACTTCTTTCTCCCTAACCTTCTCGTACGCCTGCGCTTCCACCCATTTAGAAAAATAGTCAGTCATAATTAGTATAAATTGAGCTTTATCTGGCGTGTACTGAAGAGGGCCAACGATGTCCATCCCCCATTTCATGAACGACCATGGTGATAGGACCAAGTGGGGTTGATGGATCATCAGGGCGTGCCTTTGGCATTCGTCACATTTTTGAACGAACTCCTTTGCATTTTTTTCCATGTCAACCCAATAATAACCGGCTTTGATTATTTTCCGAATTAGCGGCTCGGTGCCAGAATGGTTCTCGCAAGTACCTTCATGGATTTCCCTTAAAATGTACTCAGTGTTGCCCGGTCCCAAACATATCGCGAGTGGGCCGTCAAATGTTCTTCTAAACAACGTTCCGTCCTCGAACAAGCTGAACCGGGCCGCCTTCGTACACATGGCCCTCGACTCTTTTGGATCCGAGGGGAGTTTGCTGGAACTGAGATATTCCACGTATTTTTTCCTCCAATCCCAAGTTAGACTTTTCGAATTGATCTGAGCGTGCCTTCTTCCACTACTGACCTCATGAGCTATACGACCTTTGCTGAGTCGAACTCGTCGTCTTCGATCGACGACCCAAGCTGGCGAGGGTGTCGGCCTCACTGTTTTGATCCTGAGGTATATGTTGTAAGATCCATTCTTTGAACCGATGCAACGTCACTTGCAGTTTGTCTAAGTATCTCTACATTCGCCCTTCCCCGACCTTGAACATTCCATTGACTTAATTTACCACAAGAAGGGAGTCGCACTTGGCTTCGATCACTTCTGCTCCCAAGTTCTTGGCTAGTTCTAGGCCTGCAATCATGGCTTCATACTCTGCCTCGTTGTTAGTCAGTTTCACAGTCTTAATAGATTGTCGAATTATGTTACCAGTTGGTGGCTTCAACACGATGCCAAGTCCGGATCCCTTCGCGTTCGAGGCACCATCTGTGAAAAGGGTCCATATTCCTGAAGGAGTTCATGAGCCAGCTAACAACTCTCTTTCGACCTCGGGTATTAGGGCTGGTGTGAAATCGGCCACAAAGTCTGCCAACACTTGAGATTTAATGGTGGTTCAAGGTCGATATTCAATGTCGTACCCACTTATTTCTATGGCCCATTTGGCCAATCGACCTGAGAGCTCAGGCTTATGCATCACATTTCTTAATGGGTAAGTTGTTACGACGCATATGGGATGACATTGGAAATATGGTTTCAGTTTCCTAGAAGCGCTTAACAGAGTGAGTGCCAGTTTTTCCAAGTGAGGATACCTAGTCTCAGCTTCGTCTAAGGTTCTGCTGACATAATAAATCAGAAATTGCGTACCTTGTTCTTCTTGAACTAGGACTCCGCTTACCACTATCTCCGAGACCGCCAAGTAAAGGTACAACTGTTCGTCTGCCTTCGGCGTATGAAGTAATGGCGGGCTCGATAAATACCTTTTGAGTTCTTTCAAAGCTTGCTGGCATTCCGGGGTCCATGAAAAGTTATTTTTTAATAGAGCGAAGAACTGGTAGTTTTTATTGGACAATCTCGAAATAAATCGCCCTAGAGCGGCTATCCGTCCGGTAAAATTTTGCACGACTTTCACATTATCTACGATCGTGATATCCTCGATAGCCTTGATCTTTTCAGGGTTGATCTCGATTCATCGATTCGAGACCATGAATCCGAGGAATTTACCTGAACCCACACCAAACGCGCACTTTTTCGGGTTCAACTTCATGTTGTACTGCTTCAATACATTGAATGTTTCCTGCAAATGGTTTAAATGGTCCTCTGCTTGCAGGGATTTAACTAACATATCGTCAATATAAACCTCCATTGTCTTTCCTAGTTGTTTCCCGAGCACTCGGTTTACTAAGCGTTGGTATGTGGCTCCAGCATTTTTTAACCCAAATGGCATTACATTATAACAATATGTGCCATATTTAGTGATGAAGGAAGTTTTTTCCTGATCACCTGGGTCCATCCGTATTTGGTTGTAGCCGGAGTATGCGTCGAGAAAACTAAGGGTCTCATGGCCGGCAGTAGCATCGATCATGCGATCGATGTTGGTTAAGGAAAAAGAGTCTTTTGGACATGTTTTATTCAAGTCTTTATAGACACATTCTTAATTTATTCTCTTTTTTAGGGACTACCACTACGTTTGCCAACCAATCCGGGTATTTAACCTCCCGCATAGACCCTATCTTTAGAAGTTTAGTTACATCATCCTTGATGAATGCATGTTTGGTTTCAGACTGAAGCCTCCTTTTTTGTTTGACTGGATGGAACTTCGGATCTAGGCTCAACTTGTGAGTGGTTATCTCCGACGGTATACCTATTATACCAAGGTGGGACCAAGTGAAGTAGTTTTCGTTAGTTGTAAGGAATCGAATAGTTTTGTCCTAAGCTCGAAGCTCAACCCCGAGCCTAGATATACCTTTCGTTCGGGCAAGTCTTCTCGGAGTGTGACTTATTCCAGTTCCTCGACAGTCGATTTGTTGGCATCGGAATTGTCGGGGGTGATGAAAGAATTGGGAATTCCATAATCATCATCCTCGACATATACTTGTTTATCCACATTTGCCGAAGATGGTTTCTGTGATTGCTATTTTGTCTTGCTCTCGACCTCTTGTTTTGGAACCGTTGGTGTTGGTGTCATTTCTTCCACCGCGAACATTTTTTTCGCAGATGGTTGCTCCCCGTAAACTGTTTTAACTCCATCAGGCGTCGTAAGTTTCAACACTTGGTGTAACACCAAAGGTACTGCCCTCATGTCATGGATCCATGGCCTTTCGAGCAGAGCATTGTATCTCATGTCCCCTCCGATCACACAGAATTTTGTTTCTCGAATGGTTCCAGCAGTATTTATTGGCAACGTTACCTCACCCTTGGTGGTCTCACATGTTATATTGAACCCATTAAGTACTCGGGCTGTAGGAATGATCCGGTCTAACAGGCCGAGTTGCTCCACGACCCACGATCGGATTATATTGGCCGAGCTACCTGGATCGATTAACACACGTTTTACTCTAACTTTATGTATAAGTACAGATATTAGCAGTGCATCATTGTGGGGTTGTACAATTCCTTCCACATCCTCGTCTTTAAAATATAAAGTCCCCTCTGGCGTGTAATCCCGAGTGCGCTTTTCCCTAATAATGGACATTTTGGTACGCTTCAACATCGGCCCTTGAGGGGTATCGACTCCATCGATAATCATGTTGATTGTATGTTGAGATTCTTCCTGGCCTGTCTGTTTGTTCCTGTTTCCGAAGTGATTTTTTGCTCGGTCTCTCAAGAATTCTCGAAGGTGTCCGTTACTGAGTAGCCGGGCCACTTCTTCTCTCAGTTGCCGACAGTCTTCCTTTTATGACCGTGAGTGCCGTGATATTTGAATATATGATTAGGATCCCTTTGGGTCGGATCGAATTGCAATGTTCGAGGCCATTTAGTATCTTTGATGCGACCGATAGTAGATACACTAGCAGCATCATCAACATTAAAATTATACTCCGATAACCGAGGTGCTTCTTTATGCCCGATGGGCCTTTCGAAATTGCTTTTGGTCATGAGCCCTCGGCTGTTCTGACCTCGGTCATTTCTCCTTTTGTGTCTTGGAGAGTTCTGCTCGGATACGCCGATTTTTCTGTCCCCGTGATACGGTTGATGTCGATCTCTAATCGACCTCAGTTCGCGATAAATTTCCCTTCGGATTTTGTCATAAGCTCTAACGGGGTAAATGGATCCCGAAGGGGCTCCGAGCTGATCGTCTTCGACTCTGATTTTTGACTGGTACCGATTATGTATGTCAACTCATGTGAGGGCAGGGTACTCTACTATGTTCTGTTTTAGTTGTTGCGAAGCCGCTGAGCTTCGAACATTGAGCCCTTGAGTGAAAGCTTGAACAGCCCAATCGTCTGTGACCGGTGGTAGATCCATCCGTTCTATTTGGAACTGGGACACGAACTCTCTGAGCATCTCGTTATCCATCTGCTTGACTTTGAAAAGGTCCGATTTTCGCGTTTCGACCTTGATGGCTCCTGCGTGTGCCTTCACAAAAGAATCTGCAAGCATAGCAAACGAGTCAATAGAATTAGGGGGTAAGTTGTGGTACCATGTCATGGCTCCTTTCGACAGGGTTTCTCCAAATTTTTTTAACAGAACGGATTCGATCTCTTCATCCTCCAGGTCATTCCCTTTGATAGCGCATGTATATGCGGTTACATGCTCGTTCGGTTCAGTCGTTCCGTTGTATTTGGGGATTTCTGGCATACAGAATTTTTTGGGTATCGGTTTCGGAGTCGCGCTCGGTGGAAAAGGTTTTTGCACGAACTTTTTGAAATCTAGGCCTTTTAATACCGGGGTGCCCCTGGGATTTGATCCACCCTGGAGTTGTAGGTTTCCACCTTCTTGTTATTTGCCTCAATTTTCTTCTTTCCAGATTCAATTCATTTAGTCAGTTCTTCGAGCATCTTCATAATTCCAAGATTTGCCCCCGATTCAAACTCATTCAACCTTCCTACAATCGATCCATCCTTATGGGTAATTTCCCAGGAGGGGCCAGGCTCAACCCTGTTCGAGATTTGGATTCGATTTTGTAATTGAGCTATCGCTGCCTGTTGGGCTTGCAACATTTCGAAGATCATCCGGAGGCTGATCCCGTCCCTTTCGACGTTTTCGGGATTTTGTGTCACTGATCGGACTCCCCTATGAACGCTATTTGAGGGGTCAGTAAGCTGATTTGCATCGACCGCTACATGTGAATTAGCATCGATTGGAATTTCATCACCGGGCGCTATGTTCTTATTTTCGCCTTGATGATTGAACACGTTATCAACATGCAGAGGTGCCGATTGAGAGTTTGACATTTCTGTATTCTAACTTGGAATCAGAGATACTTCAAAGAGCAAGTGTGAAATAGTGTATGTGACGGAAAGTTGTATCAAGTATCCACTATTATCCTTAGCCCCACGGTGGGCGCAAAACTGTTTACCCTAAATTTCGGATAACAATTGAATTTATACGTGGTTTTAAGGATACGTGGCCTAATTTGATACAAATGACGAATAATATAATGAAAGTTAAAATTAAGAGATAAATGAAAAGAACGCAAACCACCCGAGTTAGACACTCTTGGCCGTCGGCTGATCTTTTTTGGGCAGGAACTGATTATAAAGGAAATTGGAACAAGTTAATGATAAAACAATTCAAGAGAGAAGTATACCACTGTTTTTCTTTTTATTAATGATTGGTAAAAGTTCCTGACAAATAATTCAACCCTCCCTTTATATAGTAGGGAGGTCGTACATTTGGTGCAACTCTATATAAGGTAAAAATCTCCTCACAAGGTAAAAAATCTCCTGATTTGCTAATTAAGTGGTTCTATTGATTTGTGCCGAGATTCCCTCCGCGATGTTCGTCCCATTACGGATATTTTGGCTTTCCGTCATTTAGGTTTAATGATCTTCCCTTGGACATTTTCGGAGTCAGGATCAATTTCGGACCACAGGCTCGGTGTTCTCGAGGTTGAACATTCTGGCTTCATGTTCCGTTTCGATGAAGCTCGGGTTCGATCTTCGACCATACGCATTCCGAACTCGATCTATCGTGCAATAGTTGAACTCGATGTTAACCATATAGAGTCGAGCCCGATTTCGACCACATATAGATGGGCCGACTTCGACAGTATACAAAAAGAAAGGAGAGAGTGAGGAACTGAGAAAATGCAGTTAATAGATCTCAGCATAACATTTTGCACAAGTAATACTCCTATTATGTTTGATTTATTGTAGAAAGGAAAAAATTAGTGTATAACTTAATACAATATGTTGTTGGCTTTATTGAATTTTGCACTGCTAATAGTTGCGTAAATTATGTGGGAATTTGTGTTAAACATAATATAAAATAAAAATAACAACAACAACAACGATAATCCAGTTAAATCCCACAAGTAGGGTCTGGAAAGGGCAGGCAGACCTTACCCCTTTTTTGGAAGGTAGAGAGACTATTTTCGATAGACTCTTAATTCAAGAAAGAGAAAAAAAATAGTGGGAATAAGTAATATCAACAAATAGGCCAGAAGGATAGTAATAACAATCTCAAAATCAGAAGTAGATGAAAAGAAGCGACAGCAACAACAAACGGTAACAACAACAGGATACTAAGAGACCTAAGCGGAAGAAATAGGAAAACAACATGAAATACTAACAATCTATGACCAAAACTACCATACTAATCCTAATACCCTCGATCTGTAATAGAAATACGGTCTACTACCTGCTAATATTTTACCCTAATTCTTGACCTTCACACCCTCCTATGTCCTTGGTAAGCTGGAACCGTACTATGTCCTTCCTGACCATCACTCCTCAATACTTCTTAGGCCTACCTCTACCTCTTCTCATACCCACCAAAGCCAACCGCTCGCACCTCTTTACTGGGGCACCTTGAGCTTCTCCTCTTGACGTGTGCGAACCATCTCAGTCTTGCTCGCTCATTTTGTCCTCTATAAGGTCCATGTCCACCTTAAGCCGAATATCTTTATTCCTAATCATATCCAACTTGGTATGCCCACACATCCATCTCAATTTCCTCATCTCTTTTACTTTCATCTTCTGGATATAGGAGTTCTTGACTGGCCAACATTCTGTCCCATACAACAAAATCGATCTAACCACCACTCTGTAGAACCTACCATTAAATTTCGGTGGCACATTCTTATCACACAGAACGCCGGAAGCTAGCCTCCATTTCATCAACCTGCTCCGATACAATATGTAACATCCTCGTCTATCTCCTCATTCCTATGGATAACAGATCCAAGATATTAACTTTCACTCCTGGGTATGACTTGTTAGTCATGTGTACTCTAAATATTCTGTCTTCGTCCTGCGCAACTTGAAACTCTTTAACTTCAGGGCTTGTCTCCAAACCTCCAATTTCTCATTAACACAACTCGCGTCTCGTCAATCAGTACAATATCATCTGGAAACAATATATACCATGACACCTCCCCTTGAATGTAGTGTGTCAGTGTATCCATCGCCAAGGCAAATAAAAACGGGCTAAGCGCAGATTCCTAATGTAACCCCCATCATAACCAGAAAATGATCCGAGTCTTCTTCGGCTGTCCTCACCTGATTCTTATGTAATACCCCAATATTTTAAGTGAGGATATATTGGACATTTAGAAAATAATTTAAGTCCAAAACAAAAAGAAAAAATAAAGGAACAAATTAAACTAATAATACAAAAAAAAGAAGAAAACCTAGTCAAACTAAAACAAAAAGGGGATTTGCGTCCTTCACCTAGTAGGATTTAAATATATATATATAAGGCCCGAAGCCACCAGATGGAAATCTGGAAAAAAAGGGAAAAAGAAGAAAAGGGGAACGACGAAGCAAAAGCTTCTGGAAAACGAAAAAAACCAGAATAAGAAACGAGGAAAGAAAGGAAAAAAAGGAAAAAAAAAAGAAAGGGAAAGGAAGGGGGAAAAGGAATTGCTACGGCAAAACAGAAGGAACGAGTAGTAGGGATTGACTGCTCTTTATTTTTGATAGTTTCTCACTGGAATTTTGTGGAGAAAAAGGCATAAAAACCAGAAAAATTTCTGGTGTATTTTCGTGATAAACTCCAGGTATTACATGTATCTTTTCTCCTTTAGAAACAGAAGTAGCTTTAAATACATAATTCCACGCATGACTGAGTAAATATAGGTTATATTAGATTCCGAGTTTTAACGAGAAGGTTAAAATATTGGGAGAAATCCATACGACTTTCCATGAATTACAGAGTATATTATATCGGAAAAAATTTATAGATTATGGATTAGTTGAATTTCTCATAGAATGGATAAATATGATTTGGCAAATTGATGGTCAAATATGAAACTTTGAGAGTTGCATATTCTAAATTAGTTATGGATTAGTCCAAACAAGGAAGTTAACATTAGATTACTATGATGTGATTATAGACCGATCGAAGAAAGTCCTACGTATTGCTTGAGGTGACGCGTTTGGTATTTCGGCACGAGTACTGTGAGTAGTAATCTTACCGCAATTTTTGTTTTCATAACTTGCATTGTTTATACATGATTTTTAATATAGTATGTTATCGATTATTTGAGTTGCATGTGGGACAAGTCTTTTACTTGATATGGTACTAAATAGTTATTTGAGATGTTTACCGTTATTTTAAATGTTTTCGTTGTTACTAGATCTGTTTTACTGTTATTTGAATTTACTGTTATCGAAGGGATTATATGATTTGATAAGAACTGAAATGCCCTATATTGTTTTAAAATAGTTTCTACGAGTATATACGGATTACAGATACAAGTATAAATGGGTGTAGACATTGAAGGATCCCGTAGCTAACGGCGGGTTCGTTAGACCTGGTGCACCTTGTAATTACTGATTACCGTTATAGCCCTCGCTAGTGGGAAGGTAGAACTAGCATACCGTTACCGATTTCCCTCGAGTAGGGACTACCGTTATATATGACTTCTGGTAAAGAAGACCACAGTTATACCGATTACATGATCCGTTCATTGAAACCTCCCAAAATGTGAATACTGATATTATACAGTGGTTACCGAGCTTATTACTGAATTGTTAATTATATTTTACTACAAGAAAAGCGTGATGAGACTGAAAATTATTGATTGTTTCTGAAAGGGCATTTTTATGTTATTTTCTCTTTGAGATACTAGCATGTTTTCTGACTTGTCCCCAAATAAAAACGGTTGTGGTTAAGTGTTATTACTCACTGAGCTAGCGACTCATTCCCCGCTAATTTATTTTACAGAGACAGCAGTTGACGCAGGCGAGGATCTCGTCAATTAGAGCGCACAGGTTGACATTTTCTCGGTGAGCCTCGCACTTGTTCGCGTGGGCATAGATTTTCTGATTGTTATGGTCTTTTCATTGAACTCTTAGAGTCGCTCCATAGTCATTATTTTAGTGTTATGCGTATTCTTTCGTTATTATGGTCTTATGTTGAGTATCGTTCTCATTTATCAAAGTTGGAGATAAATTAGTATTTCTATTGGTTAGTTGGTGGTTTAGTTATACTGGAGACTTGTATTGGTTAATTGACAAGTTGTCAATTGTTTGGTTTAATATTAGGATGTTTGGTTGTTGATTTGAGACAGGAAAATTTTTTGGATGGTCCAAAAATAGGGGAAACTCTGTTCGATTTTCTGTAAAATTTTCGATGAGGCTTACTTGGGAGCACTTGCTCCTAAGCGCCGGTCACAATCCTAAATTTGGGTGGTGACAAAGTTGGTATCAGAGCTTAGGCTTTAAGTCCCGAGTCATGGAGCAATGTTTAGTAGAGTCTTGTTCATGGGTATGTAGGCGCCCATACTTATGATCTCGAGGCTACTAAACATTTAGGAATGTTTTTCCTTCTTTCATTCTTTGATCGTGCGTTGAGATAACTTGAGATTTACTTTGGAATATTTCTTTCGCAGATGGCTAGGACACGCACACCCTCATCTGCTGGACGTGGTGCTGGACGTGGTGCTACCCGAGGTGGCGGTCAAGTTGGGGTTCATCAAACTAGAAGACAGACTGCTTCTCAACCTCAAGTTGGGAACATGGGTCAAACCCAAGCTGATATGCCAGATCAAGTGCCAGAGCAAGGAGTTCACAACGCTCCACCACCAGTGTCAACTGTTGTACCTACTGTTGCCTTACCTGCAGATACAGTGGCAAGGTTATTGAATGTGTTAGAGACATTGGTGCCTACTCAGGGCGGAAGTTCAGCTCCTCAGGCTACTTTACAAACACAAGCACCTACACAGACTCAGCCTTTCGGGAATAAGGAAGTATCCCTACACGAGTTCCTGAAATTGAAATCATCAAAATTCACAGGTTCCGATAATTCAGCAGATCCTCAAAGTTTCTTGGATGGGACACTTAAGGCATTACGTGCTCTTGGATGTTCTAGTGAGAGAGCCGTGGAGCTCGCAGCATACAAACTAGAGGATATGGCCAACACATGGTATGAAACGGTATTGCTGGGAAGGCCAGCAGGAGCACCACCACTGACATGGGACGAGTTCACTAAGTTGTTCAAGAATCATTTTCTTCTAGACAGTCTGATGCAACAATATGCTAGAGACTTTGAGAGATTGGTTCAGACTCCAGATATGGATGTGTCAACATATAACACTAAGTTCTGTAAGCTGGCTATATATGCTCCTTACTTAGTGCCTACCGAAGAAGCTCGAGTTCAGAGGTTTGTTGACGGATTGGTTGGTCGTTTATACACTACAGTAGCCCCACAGATGAAGACTTTATCCTACTCTGATGTAGTCTACCTTGCTAGAAAGATTGAAAACAAGGGACGTGAGGAGCGTGCAGCTAGTGATTTACGTAAGAAGGCCAAAACAGGAGGGGCTTTCAGTGGTGGATTTAGTGGAAGTAGAAGAGCAGGAAATCAGGGACAACAACAACAACAGGGTTCTCGGACAGGGACACACATGTCTTCACAGTCCACATACAGACCACATTACAGACAAGGTAATAGGGGACCATCATCTTCTGGACATCGTAATTCTGGGCAGATATATGCCACTACTCCAGTCTGCCAGACTTGTGGTAGATCACATTTGGGCCAATGTCGTGTTCTAACTGGAGAGTGCTTTCGGTGTGGCCAGTTGGGACATCACTCGAGGGATTTCCCTTAGCCTCCGAGAAATTTCAACCAGGTTTCAGCTGCACCGACTCAGACTACTCGTAATACTTTAGGTGCTACAGGTACAGGAAATAGAGGTCGAGGTGCTGGAGACCGTGCTACTGTGAATCAAGGACAAGGCAATGCTGGTAGAGGTCAGGCGAGAGTTTTTGCATTTACCAGACAGGATGCTCAGGCCTCGAATGCAGTGGTTACAGGTATTCTTTCTGTCTGTTCATTTGATGCACTTGCGTTGATTGATCCGGGATCTACTCACTCCTATGTGTCCTCGTACTTTGCTTTGAGATTTAGTAGACAGCCAGATCTATTGAATGATCCTTTTCTAGTTGCTACACCTGTTGGAGAGTCTCTATTAGCTGAATACGTGTATCGTGCTTGTCAGATTCGGGTTGAGGGTAGAGATACTCTAGCTGACCTTATGGTACTTGATATGATTGACTTTGATATGCTGATGGGAATGGACTGGTTATCTTCTTGCTATGCTATAGTCGATTGTCATGCAAAGATAGTTAAGTTTGAGATACCAAAAGAACCTAGTTTTATTCTAAGAGGGAGTCAGGTTCCGGAGACTTGCAAAATTGTATCTTTTATGAAGGCTCAACGACTTCTGAAGAAAGGTTGCTTGGGTCTCTTAGCTATTGTAAATGACACAAGAAAGGGAACAGTTAGTATAGAAAATGTACCTGTAGTGAGAGAATTTTCTGATGTATTTCCTGAGGATTTACCAGGATTGCCTCCAGTACGAGAAATAGACTTTGGTATTGATTTGCTACCTGACACACAGCCCATATCGATACCCCCATATCGAATGGCATCAGCAGAGTTGAGGGAGCTAAAATAACAGTTACAAGATTTGTTAGATAAGGGTTTTATTCGACCTAGTGTATCACCATGGGGTGCACCGGTACTATTCGTAAAGAAGAAAGACGGATCCCTGAGGATGTGCATTGAATACAGGCAGTTGAACAAGATAACAATACGCAATAAATATCCCTTGCCTCGTATAGATGACATGTTTGATCAGTTACAAGGAGCTGCCCACTTTTCAAAGATTGACCTCCGTTCTGGTTATCATCAACTTAGAATCAAAGATGAAGATATTTCTAAGACTGCTTTCAGAACTCGATACGGGCACTATGAGTTTCTTGTGATGCCTTTCGGACAGACTAATGCTCCAGCTGCATTCATGGATTTAATGAATAGGGTGTTCAAGCCGTTTCTGGATAGATTTGTAATAATATTAATTGATGACATACTGATATATTCTCGTAGCCAAATAGAACATGAGAATCATCTCAGGACTGTGTTACAGACATTGCGAGAACATTGACTTTATGCTAAGTTCTCGAAGTGTGAATTCTGGCTAGACTCGGTAGCATTTTTGGGGAATGTTGTATCTAAAGATGGAATTATGGTAGATCCTAAGAAGACCGAAGCTGTGCAGAAATGGCCCAGACCTACTTCTCCTACAGAGATTCGCAGCTTTTTAGGCTTAGCAGGCTATTACAGGCATTTTGTGCAGGATTTCTCCAGAATAGCATCGCCGTTGACCAAGCTAACACAGAAAAATGCAAAGTTTCAGTGGACGGAGGAATGTGAGCAAAGCTTTTAGAAACTCAAAACGTGTCTGACAACTGCACCAATATTAGCCTTACCATCAGGTCCTGGAGGATTTACAGTATTCTGAGACGCCTCGAGGGTGGGATTAGGATGCGTTCTCATGTAAAATGGTCGTGTTATAGCTTATGCTTCGAGACAATTGAAAAAGCACGAGCAAAACTATCCTACACATGATTTGGAGATGGCTGCAGTGGTATTAGCTCTAAAAATTGGAGGCATTATCTATACGCGAAGCTTGTGAGATTTATACTGACCATAAAAGTCTGAAGTATATCTTTCAGCAGAGAGATCTAAATCTTCGTTAGCGTCGTTGGATGGAACTACTCAAAGACTATGATTGTTCTATTTTGTATCATCCTGGAAAAGCCAATGTGGTGGATGATGCATTGAGTAGAAAATCTATGGGGAGTTTGGCACATATAGCCCCTGCAAAGAGACTTTTAGCCAAAGATATTCAGAGACTAGAAGATAAAAGTATCAGATTTAGTGTCGAAAATTCAGAGGCGTTGTTGGCTTGTGCTCAGGCTAAGTCTTCATTAGTTGAGCGCAAGTGTCGGAAATTCAGAGGCGTTGTTGGCTTGTGCTCAGGCTAAGTCTTCATTAGTTGAGCGCATTAAGGCCACCCAATATGAGGATGAACGATTATGTAAATACAGAGATGAGGTCTTAGCTGGTAAAAGCAAGGATATGATTGTTGAAAGTGATGGTGTTCTTCGAATGGGTGACAGGCTATGTGTAGCAGACATAGATGGGTTGAGACATGCTATTCTTAAAGAAGCTCACAACACTAAATACACTATACATCCTGGATCCACAAAAATGTATCATGACCTGAAACAATTTTATTGGTGGGAAGGTATGAAGAAAGATGTTGCTAACTTTGTTTCTAGTTGTTTGACTTGTCAGCAGGTCAAGGATGAACATCAACGACCCGCAGGACTACTACAACAAATTGAGATTCCAGAGTGGAAATGGGAAAGAATTACTATGGATTTTGTCACCGGGCTACCACGAACCTTTAGAGGTTATGACTCGGTATGGGTGATTGTAGACCGACTGACGAAATCAGCACACTTTTTGCCGGTGAAGACTACATATGGTGGAGTCAGGTATGCACAAATATTTATGAACGAGATTGTCCGACTTCACGGAGTTCCAGTATCTATCATCTCTGATAGAGGCTCACAGTTCACTTCACGCTTTTGGAAATCTTTTCAAGAAGCATTGGGTACACGAGTAAATCTTAGTACTGCATTTCATCCACAGACAGACGGGCAGTCCGAACGTACTATTCAGATCTTGGAGGATATGTTGAGAGCTTGCACTCTTGAGTTTGGAGGTAGTTGGGACACTTATCTACCATTAGCTGAATTTGCCTACAACAATAGCTTCCAGTCCAGTATTCAAATGGCACCGTATGAAGCATTGTATGGTAGAAGATGTCGTTCTCCTGTCGGATGGTTTGAAGCTGGTGAGACTAACTTATTGGGACCCGATCTAGTACAAGAAGCTATGGACAAGGTCCAGTTCATCAGACAGAGATTGCTTGCAGCTCAAAGTAGGCAAAAGTCTTATGCTGATAAGAGAAGAAGAGATTTAGTGTTCACCATTGGGGACAGAGTGTTCCTACGAGTCTCCCCTATGAAAGGAGTGATGCGGTTTGGGAAAAGAGGCAAGTTGAGCCCCAGGTTTATAGGACCGTATGAGATACTAGGCCGAGTGGGAGCGGTGGCTTATCGTTTGGCACTTCCTCCTGAGTTATCTTTTATTCACCCAGTGTTTCATGTCTCAATGCTAAGAAAATATATATATCAGACTCATCCCAGGTGCTGGAAGCACCAACTATGCCGCTTAATGAGAAGTTGTCTTACGAGAAGAGCCGATGGCAATTGTTGATAGGCAAGTAAGAAAACTACGGTCAAAAGAAATTGTGTTCGTGAAAGTCTTATGGAGAAATCATACTGTTGAAGAAGCTACATGGGAAATAGAAGATGCTATGCGAGTCAAGTATCCTCATTTATTTCAGTTTACAGGTACGTACTTGAGTTAAATTCGGGGACCGAATTTCATAAGGTGGGGAGAATGTAATGCCCCAATATTTAAGTGAGGATATATATATTGGACATTTAGAAAATAATTTAAGTCCAAAACAAAAAGAAAAAAATAAAAAAATAAGTTAAACTAATAAATCAAAAAAAGAATAAACCTAGTCAAACTAAAATAAAAAGGCC
>MCJB01000576.1:0-18273 GCA_002018475.1 Nicotiana obtusifolia | reverse complement strand
AGGGTGATTGTTGTTGTATGTTGTATTATAATGTTGGGCATATCGCCAGCTGTGTGGACCCTACAAGGGTGTTATTGGGCATACCGCCATTGTTGTTGCATGAAGCATTTCATCAACTTGGTTTTGAAACACATACGCTGTTTTCAAATGTTTTAAATGGATCGTGTGGCACGCCGCCACAGGTCATGACTAGCCTTGACTAGCATGACTAGTATATATATATTGCGCTGGAACCACCCACCGAGCGCGGGTACCCAGGGGATTGTGTGGCACGTCCGCCACAGGTCATGACTAGCCTTGACTAGCATGACTAACATTGCATTGCATTGCATGGCATAGCATCGCATTGCATTGCACAACATTGCATTTTTGGTGTTGTGATTATTCTGCTTACTTCACGTATTGATGTGGAATGTAATTTGAATTACTGCTTCGTCGTGGATTGTTTAATGATTTGGATGCTTCCTATCTTCAGTTCTTATTTATTTTTATTACTCACTGAGTTGGAAGTACTCACTTTACTCCCTGCACCTTGTGTGCAGATTCAGGCGTTAGCGGTCCCACTCAGAGCTACTGATTACTACTACTGGATCGGAGCTTCAGAGATTACGAGGTAGCTGCTTGCGTCCGCAGCCTCGTAACTCTTTTCTTTTGTTGATTTTGCTTCCCTCAAACATTTGTACTTAAGACATTGTAATAGTTATATTATCAGTAAGCCTTCTCTAGTGGCTCATGACTTTGTGACACCCCGATCTGAGGGCTGTAGTCGGGATGGTACTTTATATATATCCATATTCTTCGACTCGTTTTATTATTAACATGTTCTTGTTTTCAAATTGCGTCATTTAATTGATTGAACGCAAATGGGATTGGTTTGGCTTGCCTTGTCCCCATGAGAGGCGCCATCACGACCGGGTTGGAATTTTGGGTCGTGACAGTTTTCACATTAAAATTATCGTTTAGTTTTACATGGAGATTCTAGGATTGTTCATTATTTGTTTAGGAAATATGTGAGCAAGATGTTAGTTATCTATTTTTGACCTTTTTTAAAATTAAAAACATAGCTTTGTATGAAGAACAGTAAAACTGAGACCGTCTTTTTGAAAGAGTTACTTATATTAGTGGGGTTTTATTTGTTTTGAGAGAAGTGAACATTATTCTACACAGAGTAGGATGGAAAGATAGACATTGTATTCGAGAACAAGAAGGTTATCAAAATTTCAAATAATACCGAAACTGAAAGTACCCAAGATTGGAAATCTAATTTATCTCAAAACATGAAAACATTGAGAATAATTTTGTCAATGGTTCCTCAATTGATTCTTAAAGCGAAAAAAGCCTTTTTTTTAGGCAATAGAATGGAGAATAGTTGAATAATGAAACAAATGTAAAACAATACTATGCAGGAGTTTTGCCAATATTTGTGCGCAAGTTGGAATAATATTTTTTCAAGTTGAAGTTGAAAAAAGGAGTTTGTACAAGTATCAAGTGTGTTTGCTCATGAACTTTACTTGGAAATTTTCTTTAGCTACAATTAAAAATTTGTGACTGGAAACCAGTATTTTAGATGAAATACAAATTCAAAGCAATATTTCAGTAATATTAATTAAAGTTCAAGTTATATTTCACTTGAAACTCAGAACTTTATAACGAAATTAATATTTATAAATATTGAACGTCAGAAATACTGACTGCTAAACTGATCCTTTGGTATTAGATAAGAAAAGTAATGTGCAGCTAATCTTCATAATGGAATTAGATATTACTACTGCTACTCGTTCCAATTAAAAACATGTTTCTTTTCTTTTAAAAACTTAAAGTTATCTTGTTCTTAATCAATTTAAAAAAAAAAAAAAACAAGGTAAAGCAAAAGTATTTCCACTACTCCACCTTTTACAACAATGAAGCTTCTGAAAAGAAAAAGAGAAAAAGTGAAAGGTATATAAAGCAAAAAACCAACAGCAAGATTCTCTTTAATCAGCATAAACACTTTCCTTATGCTACAGTCTTCCTTAACTATACAAATCTTGGTACAGAAGATCAATCTCAGCACCTACAATTTAATCTCACATGGCCATTTCATTAGCAAACAACTGGACATCAACTCTGTCCATCTTTATCATTTTTCTTACACTTCAATTTCTGATCATCACAGAAGCTCAATCAAGTATCTGCAGAAATTCTTGTGGTGAAATTCCAATTCAGTACCCTTTTGGCATTGATGATGGCTGTGGCAGTTCATACTATAGGCACATTCTTGTTTGTACAGGTGGTCAACTTCAACTTAGAACTCCTTCTGGTAGATATCCTGTTAGAAATTTAAGTTATACTGATCCACATATTCTTGTAACTGACCCCTTAATGTGGAATTGCCTAGACGGTGACAATTTTCGACCAACCAGGCCATTTAGTCTAGATACTAGCACACATTTCACTTTATCTCCTGAAAATGATTACTTGTTCTTCAACTGTAGTGAAAGTGATGTGATAGTTGAGCCAAAACCAATGTTCTGCGAGCGTTTTCCTGATCAGTGTGATTCAACATGTGATAGTTCGAGTTATCTTTGTAGGCACATGCCTGAATGTCCTTCTGCTTTGAGGAGCAGCTCTTGTTGTTCTTACTATCCCAAAGCTACTGAATCTTTGAGGCTAATGTTGAAGCATTGTGCTAGCTATACTAGTGTGTATTGGATAAATCTTGGTGCAACGCCCGCGTTTGATCAGGTCCCTGAGTATGGGATTAGAGTTGATTTTGATATTCCAGTGACTACGCGATGCCTGCAGTGTCAAGATACTGCTAAGGGAGGGGGAACTTGTGGCTTTGATACAGACACACAGGATTTCTTGTGCCTGTGTGACAAAGGGAACAGTACCACCTACTGTAATGGTATGTCTGAAGGATTTAAGTTATATATACTCAGTATAATTTAACATGTTAGAGTAAGTTATTCATCAAATCTTAGTATTAAATAAAGCTACCCGCAATTACCATTGTGTAAATATTTTCTATAACTGTCAATTCATAGAACATAAACTCATGTTCTGAAACGTTATTTTGAAAGATGCTGTATGTTTCCTATTTTTATCATCATTGTTTGATTTTCAAAATGCATCAGCACTTTTTATTTGTAGAAAACTCATGTGCCGTTGTTGAGTGACAAATGGGAAATTTATGGAAAGTTACAATCCCCACCACGGAATAGTGCACCTAGGAAATTAGGAATGCTTATTAATTATGTTAAGGTAAATATTGATCAAGTATAAATGGCTCAAGTTAATTTATTTTTAATGATTTGCAGATAGTAGGAGCTCTCACAGAAGAGGAATTGTTGCAGGTACTTATTAGATTTTGTTGATCAATGGCCTATTAGCTGGAAAATTATTGCAAAGAGATTTCGACTTCATACATTTCTTTTTTATTTTCCCTCTGAGATTTCTTCGTTGAAATCTAATTGAATATTGCAGGGACAGCAAGTGCAGTTTCAGTTGCAGGGGCATTTGGAATAGGAGCTGGTGTATGGTACTTGAAGAAACTGAGAGCCAAAGCACCAGTAACTCATGGTGTTCAAACCAATGAGAATAGACTCTTCTGAGAGCATCTTTTGAATGTAAAAGAAAAAATTGCTGCATTTCTTCCTTACCTTTCCACTTTTGTTTGCCAGTGTTCAACTTTTTCCCCCTTCTTTCATTTAATTCTTATATAGCTATTCTTGTACTTTAACTGGTTCTGTTTGTAAGTTTAAGGAACCAACTTTTGGTCTAGCTTCTTTGGCATTGCTTGTATGTGGAGTAAGGAATGTCTTAGAGAATCTCTGCTGCTCTGCACCTTGTGAGGTCATGTTTGTCACACAAATACCCGGCCAGATTCATTGTTTGCTATTTTTAGTCGGTATACACAAATTATATATTGATTATATATAGTTATACATATGTTATATATCCGCCGGCTATTTTTAGTTTAAGAGATTAGGTGGACGGTTATTTAGGTTACTTTTTCTTTTTTGAGCTCCTTTTCCTATGTGAACCAAATTCGAGTCTAAGTAGACATTCCAAGAATACCCAAAACCAGTTAAGTTGGTTGATTGATACTGTACAATTCATCTATTTGATTACCTCTAATATCTAGTTTTGAGCTTGAACTGTTGTTGCAATCTGTACTCTTGGTAGCAAAGCTAATGAAGATGATAGAAGCATATACAACTCAACAAGCGATACAAAAGTTACTCCTTTGATGTTATATTACACCCTTCTAAAATCCATTGTCATTCTCAACAAAACAAACAGTGTGCTATAAACTATGAGGAATACAACTTTCTCCATATCTCAAGAACCTTAAAACTCCAAAAGCCTGAATCTTTCTTGAACTTTCTATATATGGTATACGTTAAGTGTAAATTAAACTTTTAGGCATTAAAAAATGCTGCCAAAGATATAGAGGGAATGATGATAGGAAAAGGAAAGAAGAAATTTTGTATGATTAGCAAGGTTCATTGACAACACATTGAAGAGGACCAGCATCAGAAGTTAAAGAGGGAGTTAACGATCCTTGAGCAACAATAAACGATTGTCCTCTTGTGTATTTTGGAGAAATACTTCCATATCCAGATGGATTAAAATATGCTCCATTCAAAAACACATCCTTGGAAGACCTCCATTTCCAACTCTTCCATCCTTTTTCTTCAGTCTCCCTCTTAGTGACCTGTAATATATATCATGACTATTATAATATCATCTATAGCGATGGCGAGGACGTAAGTGAGCATAAGTTGTTTCTCGTTTGCAGTTGCTAAATTGTGGTTTCCAAATTGAGTAAAACTTCAAAAATAGAGAAAGAATGAAGAAAGTGAAAATATCTGATTTTCTTGACATTGAAGAACAAGCTAAGTAGCTTGATATTTGCATACCTCTTTATTGTAAGCTTTGTCAGGAGCAATGAAATAATTTCCTTCACTGAATATAGTTGGATCTGCGCTCCCACCAATGGCATACATTAACCATTGATCATAATAATTATTGGCCACATGAGCATAACCATATCTAACCCTGTAACACAAATTATTGTCAATAATTGAATGATCTTAATTATTGTTGAATACTAGGTTCAACAGCGTCTTACGTTCACAATTCCAAATTCTTGTGATTAATCTTGGATAATCTCTTAATTATGTACCTTGGCATCCTTTGAACTAGTTCACGGCCAAAATGGTTGAAAACTACCGTGACTTTCATGCTTCTGTCTGCAGTATATTGATCATTGTGCCCCAACAACATGACCTGGAAATTTGATTTAAGGTCAGAACTAAAAAGATCACCTCGTCTTTCTGTCAAAGGTGGATCCAAGGTTTTATTTCATTTAACGTGGATTATTGTACAACCGAATCAATCAACCTTAACTCAATTTCAAGTCAGGTGGTGAAAACCTAGTATAAATATACATTGTTAAAAATAATTCAACTACATATAGTTTGACTCGAAAGCAGTAATGTGCATCCGCCCCTGTTTACTTGGGGGGAAGAGGGAAGGCGAATTATGGAAAGATTGGAGACTTACTTTGTCATGCTCAGTGAAGTAATTGTTGGAGATAGTTACTGCAGTTGAAGCATGAATAACATCGAGTAGGCCATCCGTTGCACGAGCAAGATAACAATGATCAATCCAAACATTCGACGAACCAAACACACTTATGGCATCACCATCAGAGCCTAATCTTTTACCAACATGTTCAGGACTACTCCGAACCATCCCTTTTTTACCAGGCTTACAATCATGGATACTAATCCCATGAATAATAACATTTGTAACATAGTCCAATGTAATGCATGGACCATTAGAAATCTCAACTTTTGCACCTCTTCCATCTATAGTCTTGTGACTATTGACCATAAGCTCATTCTTAAGTGTAAGTACCATATCCCTTTCGAAAGTGATCCAAAGTGGCTCGGACTGAATAACGCCATACCTAAGAGTGCCTGGTTCAGGATTTGCAGGATCATCAGATGGGTCAGTGACCACGTAAATGTCACCATATTTACCTCCTATAGCATTACTTCCAAAGCCTATTGCACAATCTGCTAAAGCCTTGCGATTGGATGACCAATCGTGGTTCAATCTCCAGCACGAATCGATGACATTAAGGAGGTTTTTGTGAGGCTGAGGATAATAACTTGGAAGATAATCATCTACAGCTTTAGTTTCATGTTCATGTCTTGATTTACTAGCTACTATGGTGGAAAGTGCACATATTAGAAGCCATGCAATTAGTTGGAGGGAAATTGATTTTGCCATGGCTTATGAGATACAACGAGAAGCACAAGAGTGTAATTTAAATAGTCTGTAGTAGAAGTGGTTAGCATGTCGGAAATATGTCAATTTCAACTAGCTGTTTGGTGAGGTTTTGGGAACTTAATTATGAACGTGAGAGCACGAGCTACAAAATATAAAAGATACGTTGAACTATTTGAGTAAGCATTGCCTAGGTGAAAATATTAGCATCATAATCATTGACCGAAGAAAGAATAAATTATCCCAAGTTTTAGCTTTGCGACTTCTAAAGCGAGACACGTATTTTCTAAAACGTTAACTGATGTACTGGAAAATCAGGATACTTGTTTAATAAATTGGAATATCCTACAACAATACATTATTTAATATTCATGAAACCAAAACCTTGCCACGTAACAATATTTCCGCTCTCACATAGTGGTAGCGCTTAACACGAGTAAAACTAGGTCACATAATCAACTTATCTTGTTAAATTTTTGATTCCGCAGTAACACTTTTCGACAAAAAGAAAATTCACTTCAGATATCATAAGCATCATGCAAAATGACCACTAGCCTTCATTGTATTTCAAAAAATGATTTTATGGGCGTGAGCACGTGATTTTTACCACACTCAGAATACTCCTATAAAATCAAAATAATAATAATAATAAAAATAAAAAATAGATTTTTATTCGCTATTTTAGAAATTTTAGTGAATTTTTAATTGTTACATTTTCTTGCTTGTTTAATTTTTAAATTAAATCATGAAAATACCAAAAACATCATGCGCTGCATTTGGGATTTGTTTTTACATTTTTAGAATTAAATTAATAATTATTTGTTTTATAAAATTTGAAAATCACGAAAATCGGTCATTTTTACATTTTTTATCTTTAATCTTTAATTCCTAGCTTATTTTTCTCTTAGAATTAAGTGTTCTTTATAATTTTTATAATTAGTTAATTAGCTTAATTTCACATTTAGGTAATTTAGGATTTTTAACTATTAGGATTTTTTCAAAAGTAAAAAGAAAATTAAAAACAAAAAGAAATTGAAGATAAAAACAAAAGAGAAGAGAAACTCGAATTGGGTTTTTAACTAAAAATCAGATGAGCCCAAAACGTTTTCTTTTAAATTTTGACCGGACCAGCCCAAATTTAATTCCCCAAACCCGGTCCAATTCCCCCTTACACCCAAACGACACCGTTTGGTCAAGCTTTGATCTGCATCGTTGATCCCACGTGATCCAACGGCTCGCAACTAATTTTTTTCACGCCTATATAACGGTCCGAACTCACCCCCCTACCCCCATTTCATCATCTCTCACATCCCAACTAGAAACCCTAATAGAGCCGCCCCCAAACTCCATCAGCAAACATGGCGGCTCACCACCCAATCCGTTCAAAATTACACCCTAGGAAAATCCCCTAGAATCCTTCCAATTTCAGATTGAAAAAATAAACCCTAAAAGTTTCAAAACTTCTGAATCGAAGTTTTTCGAGTCGATTGAAGTAAAGGTCGACTTATCCGTGTGTTCTCAACGAGAACACACGGTTAAGGTCAAGCTTGGCTGAAATCAAGGTTTTGAAGATTTTCAAGCCCACCGGTCCAAGGTATTTCCTCATCTTTTTTTTTTGTTTTGTTTTCTCATCTTCTACCCCTTTCTTTTAATTTTTCAATTTTGTCAAAGAGTCCGTGTCTGCATGTTGAGCTTTGGGTTTTATCGTCTGTTTTTCCCTAGTATTTTGTTATTTCACTTCCCGTTGGGTCTAAATCAACCAAGTCGTCAAGACTTTGTAAAGGGGAACAGGTAAAAATATGCCTAAATTGGGCTTTTAAAAATCAAAAGCCCTAAAAGAAAAGAGGTTGAATTGGATTCAGTAGTGTTTGGAATTGGATCGACTCGATCCGTTAGATTTAGAGAGTAAAATCAGTGTCGTAAAGGGGTATTTTAGGTAATAGTCAGTGGAGAATCTATCAGTAACTGACTATGAAGCTTCTGGGAAGCTACCTCTGAGGACTAAAATAAAAGTCTGTTATCAAATGGAAGGGTAGCTAAGCTAAAATGAAAATTTGAAAAGGATTAAAATGTAAAAAAAAAGGTTGATTGTCAGTAACAAACTAACAGACTGCCTATAAAGGCATGTGCATTTTGTGGCATCAAAAAAAGGGGAAAAAACACATGGATTTTAATGGAGAGATTTTGAGAGTGGAAAATACTCTTAGCAGATTTTCGAGTGAACCTTAAGGATTCACTGGGTTCATTGTTAATGAAAAATCTTTAAGAATATCCAAAATATGCATTAGCCGTGTCTGAATTGGTTTTGGTGATACTGTTACTGTTAGATTGCTGCTGTTAGAGTGCTGATTACTGCTCCTTTACTTTCTTCCTCTTTCAATATTCAGGTACACATCTCGAGTCTTGTTGTTTGTGAAGTCAAATTGAAGAATGAAATTGAAGAAGAAAGTTTTAAAGCTTAGCATGAACTGTTTAAGTGATTCTGCCATATACTTATCTGATAGTGTTTTTTTTTCTTTTCCGGGTAGTCTATTGTGTTCTATTTGTTTAGATTGAATGCTGTATTGAATAGGTAAACTGCTATTGTATATGATTCAGGACTATTGTGGAACTTAGAAAGTGACTTGTTTGGTTGAGTGAATAGTGCAGTATGGATTGTATTGGACTATATGTCACCTGGACTGTTACAGCATATACAACATCTGTTTTGATCGAATGATTAGTTTACTTAGTCTGATTTCATGTTAGTTTCACACTCCTTAGGTAAATACTATTAATTGTTCTAGCGAGATATGGGTCAAATTATGTTTGTGTTCATTTAGAAAGTTTAATAGCTCAAAAGATGCATGTCGTTAATGTTTAATAGCAGAAAGTTCGTATATAAGTTATGAATCCAAACTGTATTGAGTAGGTTAGAGAGTATCTAATTGAATTTTGAATTCCAACACTGTCTGTTAAAACTAGAGAAAATTAGTTGTAATCTTGAGGGCTGATTATCCGTGTAAACATTGAGAGCATGGTAGCTTGTAGGCCAATGCCTTTGTTTGTCTATGATTTCTTTCGTGGTACTCCTGGGAATCGAACCCAGGTCTAGTGTTTTGGATGTTTGATGCCCTAAAGTTTGGGCTCACAACTGAGCCTGAATGGGAGCAGGTATCGTTTGGCCTTTTGGGCCTGTCGTTTGAATTTAATACCCCATTCAAACTACGGTTGTTGAATTTTATTCGGGCTGGCCCCAATGCATAAAAACCACAAACAGTCTCAGTAGTCATATAAATATGGTTCTAGCAACCTTAGGTTCAAGAAATTCTTTTGATTAATAGAGGTGAGCCATACAAATAACAACGATCACCCATGGCCCTCTTAATAGTTAAATACAAATTTAGAAACGACAAATTCTTGAATGCCTTAAACTTTCGTAGTTTGCTTTAGGCACGATTAATAAACCATTGTGACTATGGGTACGGTTCCCGTGACATAGTAACAATGCCAATTTCGGGGGTGCCTTTCATGTAACCCGATTGTAACAACTTCGAATAATAGAAGCTTTTTTTTTTGGAAATAATTCGAGGTACGCCGAGCCGGATAAAATCCCAAAATGCATGGCCCTCATTTAATCAATATTAGAATTTTTTAGAAAATGAGGCGTGCTATTCAGCGAATTTTCATGGCCCTCGAAAAGTAAAAAACGCGTAGTTGCTTTAGGCGCGTTATTTTAATAACTCACTTTCCTAAACTCGGGTGCGTATTTATGCGACCCAGATTCAAATCTCAACGTTAAATAAATGCGTTACGGATTACGGGTACATTTATGTGACGTGGTTCATGACACATTTTAAATAGCGTTGCAATTTTTCCTAATAATTAAACAAAAGCGATTAAAGATAAAATATACCATAGGTTAGAAACATGTATTAAAATCAGATAATAAGCCGATTATAATAGTTGAGCGACCGTGCTAGAACCACGGAATCCAAGAGTGCCTAACACCTTCTCTCGGGTTAACAGAATTTCTGGTTCGCAGACTTCATAAGGAAAGTCAAAATTTTTCTCGATTTGGGATTAAAAATAAACCGGTGACTTGGGACACCAATCAAAATATTCCAAGTGGCGACTCTAAGAATTAAATAAATAATCCCATTTCGAATAATATCACTTTAATTGGAAAAAACTCCCTTATATACTCCTCGGGGATGTACAAAAGGAGGTGTGACAATGGGTCTCGTTGTTTCTCCTTTTAGCTGGTTTTATTGCAAAAACTGATTTATTGTGTTCGCACCCTCCTTACAGTGTTAGGAGCCTGACTTCAACTTACGGGTGCTGAATCTGGAAATTGCATCAAACAGAAAAGTTAAATCAAATCGATTAAAAAATCCTATTAGATTTGGTTTGGCATTGAGTAAAAAATTTGAACCAAACCGACGTACACATATTTAATTTTTATATATACTTTTAAGACTTTATATAGAATTTTCTTCAAAAAAATATCTAGAAATATTTGAGATCTTCTCATGGATGTAATATTTAATAGAACTATGAATTCCATTCATTTTTATTTACTTTAATAATGGGTTGTATCATCACTTTCTTATCAAACGTTATAATATTCTCTCGTATTCATATGTCAAGATCTGTTAACTTATTATTTCTTTTTCGAATTTGAAATGGTATTTCGGTAATTTTAAATTAAATAGAATATGTCATTGTTTACGTTTCATATTGATTTTTATATTTAGTTATTAAATTCAATTAACCTTGAAAGCGTATATCAACAGAATTATTGTTCGAAGACTAAAAAAATAGATATCATGTGTTACTAAAAATATTTTCCCATAAGATTATTTAATAGATCATATATTGTCAATTTTTTTTTTTTAATTTTTACTAAACATATATTTACTTATCAAAACTTTATCTATAACTTTAACAAAGTAAGACTGAAATAATATTCATGCAACAAAACCCCCCGAAAAATTCGAAAGAATCGAACCAATCCAAACTGATATAGTTGGTTTGATTTAGTTTTGAAAATCGAACCAACCCGGTCCATGTGTTCAACTAAATCAGCCTCTTATTGGTTGTTATTTGTCTTTTTTCTTTTCCTCTTTTTTTTTTGATAAAAATAGTGTCGGGCCAATTTATGCACACCTCGACGTGTGACTGGTTTGGAATTTAAGGGGTCGTAAATGGTACTATCAATTACAACGTAAATGTGACCATTTTCGGCCCCCATGGCACGGATCACTTGCCGAAGCCTTTTGCACAGGCTTGGCGATTGTTAGTCCATTTGAGGCATAATTGCTAGCAATTCGATAACTTTAGTCATGTTATAAATAGAATTTTATTTAAGGTGAAATTTTTTATTTTAGAGAGATTTTAAAATTTGTTACTTTGTGGTCAAGTTATTTTCATTCTATAAATAGAGGGGTTCTATTCCATTGTAAATGATCCCAAATCAATAAGAATTCTCTCTCTTTCTTTGCAATATTCTTTTTCTTTTATTGTTTCTTAACACGTTATCAGCACGAGACTCTAATCAATTGAGTAGAGGCATATGCTTAGGTCGCCAGGCTTTGGGATACGTGCATGGTGCTCAATATGTATATAATATTAAGCATAATGATAGTCAATTGGTCCATGAACTTCCTTCAGGAATAAATTCTGGATTGAAGGTAAGTATTTTACCTTATTTTTCTCTTCTAAACTCTTGCAATTTTCTAATTTGATTTTAAATACAAGCAAAGACAACAAAGTTTGATTATAACTCTAGTAGAGTTTGTAAGAAATTATAACCACTTGAAATGGTAAAATTTCTCTGTCTTGCCATTATCAAATTCATTTATGATTGTGAGCACAATAAGTGAAAACTCGTCCCATTGAATTTGCTTTATTCTCATTCCCTTAAGAGAATGTGGTAGCAATATATAATAAGTAAAAAAAAAAAAAACAAAATTATTACCGTGAAGTATCAATAGATGTGGACATGGCAATATAATCGTCATCATTATGGTAATGAGAATAATAAGGATTCTCAAAATAAGCCTTCACTCTGTGAAAATAATATTTGTCATCGATTTGACATGAGATTTTTTAAAGCACATATAGATGATTATGGTCCATTCATGATACGAATGTGATAGCATGTGATTTATGAATACATATTTATTCTTGGAAGAATATGAACGTGCTAGTGGTAGTAAATATACCACAACTTACCTCTAGAAGAAAGTTTGAGATTTAATAAGAAAATAATGTCATTATTATGATATGAATGGTCGTCGGTCTCGTGCATATTATATGCCAAAATATTGTGGTAATGTGATTATTAAAGGACAACAGTAATGCAAGAAACAAATCTTGCATATAATTGTACCCCCATGAAGATATTGAAAAGGCCATTCCACGACGTTACATATCTATCAGGAATGATGATTTCAAGGTGAAACAAATTCGTTCAAGTTAATATGACTGATTTGTTTATCAAATCTCTACCAAGGATCTTTTGAAGATGGTGCAAAAGATTAGAATGTATAGGCTCAAAGATGTGAATTGATTGCCTCATTAGGGGGGAGTTAATACGCGTTGTACTCTATTTTTCTTATAAGGTTTTGTCCCACTGGATTTTCCTTGCAAAGTTTTTAACAAGGTAACCAAAAGGCATATAGTTTGATAAGTGTACTCTTTTTTCTTTACTAGAATTTTTTCCCATTGGGTTTTAGTTTAGTTAAGGTTTTAATGAGGTATATTATTTGTTGAATAGACATTCAAGGAGAGTATTATAAATAGAATTCTATTTAAGATAAATGTCTATATTTTAGAGAGATTTTAGAATTTATTATTTTGTGGCTAAATCACTTTTCCCTATAAATAAAGGGGTTCTATTGTAAATGATCCCCAAAATCAATAAGGATTCTCTCTCTTTCTTAGAATATTCTTCTCCTTTTATTGTTTCATAACAAGTCATTTATAATTGCATTAACCATAATTGCCATGTGTAAGTAGATATTGGTGTCATTTCGTATTTAATTATTCCACTGGTTGGTTTTAGTTACGTCAGCTGCTTCGATCTAATAATGGAAACTCTTTCCCAAATTTATATGGAGAACAATCAGAGAAATTAGTTAAATTTGAGCGTCTGCTTTTGTTAAATGTTTACTTCTTAAATGTAGAACCACTTTTTTTGACAAACTAGTTCAAGGGAAATGCTTAGGGAAAGCTAAAATTCATAAAAGATTTGATCTAAACAGCTCAAAGAAGATGAGAAGATAGATTTTTCTAACCCCAGTTCTATGATCATTAAGACTAGAGAATGACAAAGGTCTCTTATTTTTGGGTAGGTTTAAACTGGTTCCTTAAATATATTCTTGAACAATTTGTCCTTTTAAGTTTGCAAAAGAAGTGAGCACTTTTAATTACCGCCTAATATTTAATAAAATTAGGTAGTTAGATTTAATGAAATATGTGAAAAAAAGATTTAACCGGAAACACGGGAAAGTCCCGTCATATCCTAGAAATCGCAACAATAAAAAATTACATCAGACACCAGAAATAAATAAAAAGAATGGTAACTATACTAAAAAGCTGCACCAGACTCCAAAAAATAGACCAAAATAGCATAAACCTCCGAAAATTATATCTCCGGACTCCAAAAGTGGACCAAAATAGCATAAACCTCCGAAAATTATACCTCCATTTTTTATCCCATAGTTTTGGTTAAATTTAACAAAAAAATGTTGTTAAATATTTAAGGGGACCAAAAATGATCACTTTTAGCAAACTTAAAGAATCAGAACTGCAAAGAATATATTTAAGGGACTGTAATAACCCAATATTTTTTTATATTTATTAATTATGAGATTAGTGAATTAATTTATTTATGGCTATTGGAAAAGTATTAAGCGACTGGAAGATGATTTAACATGACATATAAAATAATGCATTAAATAAGTGGCTAGTGAACCAATTACATATTACTAATTTGAAAGTAAAAGGAAGTGAATTTAATTAGTATTTAAAAGGTTAATAAGTGGGTCGAACCCATCACTTACTAGTTGGTTAGAGATTAAAACCGGTATCCTTAGTTTAGTAGAAAAAGAAGTAATTGAGGTTCAGTTTTAAATATATATCTATTTTTAATAGGAGGGAAGTCAGCCATGACAATTTGTCAAGTGTCGCGAGAAGAAAATGCCATGTGACAATTTAAGACAATGTCAGTTAAGTTTGGTAAAATTGGTTTTTATTAAAAATTTGAATTTCAAAATAATAAAATATCTATGTCTTTTCTTTAAAGGAAATAGTAATTTCAAATTAAAATTATATTCTTAAACGCACGCATAATAAAACTCCTCCCTGCGGGCCTTCGACCTAAAACATATCAATACCTACAGAATCGGCTTTCATTCCGGCGATGCTCTACCAGTGCAAACTCAAACTGCTTAGTCACAAACCGTTTTGCTCTTTTCGACAGAAGTCGATCTTTTTTGAAATCCCACTTTCTATTAGTGCAAATCATCAAACCACTTCATCTTCCTTCCAATTTCTTTCAAAAAAGGCATACTAATCCAACTTAACTGATCCTTCTCCATGGAGTATCAAAAAACCCCCTTTCCAGACCAAGCAAATGCAATATACATAATTAGAGACGCGCAAAAAAACCTCAGTTACCAAAGGTTTGTTCTTTGATTACTATTACTATCTCTTAAATAAATTTTATGTATTTTTGATATGCAAGCGTATAACTATTTGACCATTAGACTAAATCTCTGATCTTCTTTGTATATAAATGGGGGAAGAAAATAATTTTGGTAATAATGGTATATAAAATTCAGGTATAAGTTGCATTCGCTATGGTGAATGATCTACTGTAAAAAAGTAGAAAAAAGTATTCGAATAAACTATCGCTTCTAAAAGGACTTGATCACATGAAGTTTCTTGGAAAAGTTCAACATTAATCGATATTCTTAAGATCGCGTCGCAAAGTGTTGCAAGGTGGAGAAAGGAGTGGAACTATACTGTAGAAAATAATTTTTATATATTTCTGAACACTTATAAAATCATATGTTACAAGAACTTTGAACTGTAAAATTTTTTTCATGATTAATCTTTTAATTATAAATCTTTATATGTTATCACCGAAAGATGAATGGGTATGTGTTAGTTTTCATTTCACATATTAAAAATAGTTTTTTTTTTGTTTCTGTGTCGCTGCTGCTGCTATTTCTACTAAATTTTATTTTATTGATGAAACTGTTTGATTTCTTATTCATTTTGATTTACCTTCCTACTTTCAATGGGAAATTCCGGAGTTGAGAGAATATTACGCAAATTGTTACCTTCATTTTCTTGTGCTTAATATAAAAAAAACAAGGAAAATAAAAAACACTCTACTATTTTTAGTTTTTTTGGGACAAATAGGATCCGTAACAGAATTAGTCTGTATATTATTCAAAGTAATTTTCCCTTTATATGTATTGTTGCTTTTAAAACCTGACTTAAAATAACATACAAATCAATCTCTTCTACAGGCAAAGTTGAACCTTCTAAAAATAAAACCTATTCAGTCGAAAGCGAAGAAGCATTTCCTCCTTTGTCTGATATAACAAATGGTGAGTCTCAATATCATTGATTTACTATATTTATAATTGTGTTATTAGAACTTACTTTACCATAATTTATTCTTATTAGGATGTTTGGTTAAATTGATTAATATTATACAACTAACGATGCATATGTACTCGTTACATAGACATGACAACACATCATCTTCTTCCTGATTTAAATATAATTCCAATATTGCAAGATTAGTACCTCCGAATGTTCTTTATTTAAGACCTTTATCATATACATTTTTATTCACTTATTTTGTTCTAGCTGTATTATTTATAAACATTACACAATTTCATCAAAGTTATTATCGATGACAGCATATAAATTTAGCTTCTAAAGTAACTTGATCCTGCACATGGTGATTTGGTTTAGACATCGAAAGGCCAGCTTCTTAGCAGGTTATCCAAAAATAAAATGTGCAGCAAATATGACATGTTGAATAGCAGAGGAGCAACATAATTTTCGATGTATAACAAATAACTTAGATATACTCCTGAACACTTTTATCATATTATATGTTACAAGAAATTTGAACTGTAATTTTTTTTAAAGTTTAATCTTTTTAATTGATGAATCTTTGAATGTTATCACTGAAAGATGAATGGGTATGTATTAATTTTTATTTCAAAGATAAAAGTGTATTTGTTTTTTGTTTCTGTGTCGTTGTTGCTATTCCTATTTTTGCTTAACTTTTAGTCAAATTGTTTACTTTTCTTATTCACTCTGCTTTCACTCCATACTTTCAATAGAAAATGCCGGAGTGGAGAGACTATTAAACATATTATTGCCATCATTTTCTCTTGCTCAATACCGGAAAAAAAAAAAAAGGAACATGAAAAACACTCTACCATTTTTAGTTTTTTTTGAGAAATAGGATCCGTATCAGAATTAGTCAATAGATTATGCGAAGTAATTATTTCTTTACATGTATTTTACTTCTAAGAACTTTTTCTGGCACTTTCAATGAACCATTACAAGAAAAATATTTTTTTCGGACAAGGTAATGTTCCTTCAATTGAGCGGACTATCATGAAGTGGTTCTTATACATTTTAACCTTTGATAAATAAGGTACTTGAAAACTTTAATGATGATAATTAAAGTAAGTTGGTCGATTTATTTGATCAACTAATGTAGACGTAAACTTTGAGTCCTTAGGGATTTGTAGGAAATTTTTAGCATCTCTCTTTAGTTTCCTTTTTGTTGTCAGGTATACCGGACAACTTTTTGCAAAAGGAAGCGGCGAGCCGTTAGAGATATTAGCAAAGCTAAATGACTTGGCTGGCCGTTCGCCTGATAAAGAAATTGAACTTTTTGAGGTAAATTTTTCTTTTTCTCTTGCTGCCAGGTTTTTAACTAAACTCAAATGGTGCGTGATTTTCAAATTTTATTATTCGCAAGAAATAAAATTCGAACCAAATGTGATATCTGAACATATTGACAACAAGTTGAGTTTTCGTGGCGGTCAGGTATGTGGAATCAATTATCAGTAGCAATTTTAGGGTTTTATGCATTTCCTTTTGTAGCCGATAAATCAAGCCAATAATTTTGTATATGGATAAAGTTCACAAAAGATTATAAACTCCAATGTGAAGCTCAATTTTTTTCATTATGTTGCAAAGGAAACCAACACTACTAAAAATCAGGTAAAAAGCGACCGGAAAAAGCGACCAAAGTTGGTCCCCATATGCCCAATAGCGACCAAAAAGCGACCAAAATGGTCTGGTCACAATTTAGTTGGTCCCTCTTCAATAGCGACCAATCTTGGTCGCCATCTAGCGACCAAAGTTGGTCGCCATTTTCAAAAAAAAATAAATTAAAATCTGCTCAATTGCGACCAAAGTTGGTCGCCCATTTGGTATTGTAAATTTTCTGTATTTCTACAATAGCGACCAAAGTTGGTCGCTATTTGAGAAATACAGAAATTTTAAAATACCAAAGTGGCGACCAACTATGGTCGCTTATTCAGTATTTTTAAATCTCTGTATTTTCAAAATAGCGACCAACTTTGGTCGCTATTTGAGAAATACGTAAAATTAAAAATACTTAAAAGCGACCAAAGTTGGTCGCTTTTCCAGATTTTAATTTATTTTTTTTTGAAAATGGCGACCAACTTTGGTCGCTATTTGCAGAATCAGTTTTTTTTTAAAGCAAAATAGCGACCAACTGGCGACCAACTTTGGTCGCTATTTGCAGAATCAGTTTTTTTTTTAAGCAAAAAGCGACCAACTGGCGACCAAAGTTGGTCGCTTTTGTTGGTATATTTTTTCAAGAAACTGGCTGTTTTGCCAGCCACACCCCCTGTCAGTTTTACCAAATTCCTAAAATATGCATTGAAACCATTATAACAACAACAACAACAACAACAACAACAACAACAACAACAA
>MCJB01000575.1:8805-21301 GCA_002018475.1 Nicotiana obtusifolia | reverse complement strand
CCAACTTTCCGATGAGCCTCATTGCATTCAATCAAGGATAGAGACACCACAATATTAAAAAGAATTCCACCAAATTCAAAGATATCAAATCTCGACCGTAGGCAATACCAAAAGTGGGCTGAAACGGCAGAATACTCCTCCATAAGGCAACAATAATGGTCCGCCCTCATTCACAGGGGAAAGCCTCCTGCACCACATCTGTAGCATCTCCACAACTCATCGATGCCAAACTCGATTTCTCTTTCAGGAGGAAGACCTGGAAGCTCATCAGGAAAGACATCCGGAAATTCATTGACCACCGGAAAAGTCTGTAAGATAGGCGGCTCCGCCTCCGCGTCCCTGACACGTACAAGGTGATAGATACAGCCTTTAGAGATCATCTTGCTTGCCTTGAGGTCGGAAATAAACCTACCTTTAGGTGTAGCAACGTTTCCCTTCCATTCGAGGACAGGTTCATCAGGGAATTGAAATTTCACCACCTTGGTGTGACAATCAACACTGGCATAACACGATGCCAACCAGTCCATTCCCATTATCACATCAAAATCAAGCATTTCTAACTCGATTAAATCTGTCGAGGTTGGACGATTGCAAATCGTCACAGTGCAACCCTTATACACTTTCCTGGCAATCACAGAATCTCCGATAGGAGTGGACACCACAAAGGGCTTGTTTAGTAACTCGGGTGCAACATCAAATTTATCGGCCATAAGGGGTGTGACATAAGATAGCGTGGATCCGGGATCAATCAAGGCATATACATCATGGGAAAGTACTGATAATATACCTGTAACAACATCTGGGGACGACTCAAGGTCCTGTCGGCCCGCTAGAGCATATATGCGGTTTTGAACACCGCTCGGGCCCGACATAGCACTGTTGCCTCTGCCACGTACTGCTGGCTGCTGAGGACCTCGTACTGGAGGTCGAATAGATAATGAAGAACCGGACACAGATCCAGTTGGCTGAACCATACCACCACCTCTCCTACTAGGACAATCCCGCATCATATGGCCGGGCTATCCGCAAAAGTAACACGCATCAAACCTTGACGGGATAGTCCGGAATGGGCCCTGCCGCACTGCCCATAACGTGGTGGTGGGGGTCGCATCTGACTAGTAGCTCTGTAATATGGTGAGCTTGATGCTCGCGAGTTCCGGAACTGTCGAGGGGCACTAGTTGCAGGCGGTGCCGAACTCCTCGAAAAATGGGGTCTCACACCACCCCTAGAATCACCAGAGTACCCTTCCACTCTTGACCTCTTATGCTGGTCCCTTTCCTGCTCTCTATCCACCCTTTGCTGGCGCTTACGTTCCTCTAACGTCTGGGCATAAGCCTGGATACGAGAAATATCCATGCCCTCTATCAAGGATGCTGTAGTGCACTCGTTTATCAAATGGGGTCCTAATCCGTTCACGAACAGATGGACCCTATCACCCATTTCGGCTACCATGTGGGGAGCATACCTCGCTAAGGAGTCGAACTGCATGCTGTACTCTCGCACGCTCATATTACCTTGTTTAAGATTAAAGAATCTGTCAGCTCTGGCCCGTCGTACCTCAACTGGTAGGAAATGACGAAGAAATGCTTCGAAAAATTCATTCCACACAGGTGGAGGAGCATTTGGACCCCTGGACGTTTCCCAACTATCATACCAGGAGACTACTAGATCTCGCAGCCGATAAGAAGCCAACTCTACTGCCTCTGTATTGCTAGCATGCATAACCCGCAGTGTGCCGTGTATCTGATCAATAAAAGCTTGTGGGTCCTCTTTGGGGTCTGACCCAGTAAACACTGGAGGATCTAGGTTAATAAATACACGAACTCTGGTACTACCCGATTTATCAGCATCACCGGTATTCTGCCTCTGTGTCTGAGAAGATACCAAATTAGTCAACAATTGGACCGCAGTTCGCAAGTCCGGATCTGTAGCATTGGAAGACGGGACTGGGGAAACTGCGCGGTCTCTGATATTTTCTGGGGGAGGAGGAGTAGATGAAGGATGGGAAGGCGTTTCACTTTGGCCTTCCATCATACGGGGCAATTGACTGATCCCCTCTCCGGCATTTATATCAAGCTGTCCACTATTAACTTGCTTTCCAGGCGAAGGCACTGCTGTAGGGAAAACAAGGAAATCATTAGAGATGAACACTTACGACTTAGCTCTAAGCACGATCTAGATTCAGAAAGAAGGTAACATTCCTAAATGTCAGGTAGCCTCCTGGTTATAAAATGTGGCGCGCAACACACCTATAACCAAGACCCTACTAGACATGGCTCATAGACAATTCCTAGGACCCGACTTTGCTCTGATACCACTTCCTGTCACGACCCAACCTAGGGGGCCGCGACCGGGCACCGGACCCTGCTTGCAGAGTACCGGCGAACCCTTCACCTGACTTCCCTTATTACTTATAAGGTATATCATGCTCACATGGGTGGCAAGTGATGACATAACAATGTTAACCGTAATAACGATAACCTTTCATAATACCATACTATATCATAAGCATACATTCATGCACAACGTGGCCAACTGGGCTGCAATACAAAACCATACAACATGGTACATACGTTTACCGACAAGGCATATCAACCCCACATAGCCCAACACCTGTTTATACATATACTAACATTTGTCTATTGAGCCACTATGGAAATATGCAAAATACAACCTACGTCGGAACAGGGCCCCGACATGCCCAATACATCTATACAAAATTGCATACCCAAGTATAGCAAGTCCGGAAGATGAACCTTGCTATGTCTGCTGAACTGGTAGTCTACTGTGGTGGCGGAGCTCCGTCTGTTAATCTATTTGGACCTGCAGCACGATATGCAGCATCCACAAAGTAAAAGACGTCAGTACGAAATATGTGCTGAGTATGTAAGACAGGAGTACAATGTGAAAACAATAATATAGGCGTTAGGACAGAAACAGACAACTCATAGCGACTGAATCGCCTCAGAAGGCGGCCAACCATAACATTATCATTATAGGACCTATTTCCATCATTACAGAGATTGAGATACATTTCCGCCTTTACAGGGTTTGCCATTTTCATGTACATTCACATTACCGGATGCATTACATAATCATTACCTTCGACCACTTCCTGCGCCACTGTGGGCTTGTCATTTTCATATTCATTAACGATACCCTAGCCAATTACATGAACGTACCATGAAAATCACATAGTCATTACTTTAAACAATTACATTATATACACACATGCAGGATCATAATCAATAAACATGCCTCTGTGGGCTTTATCGTTAACTTCCCAACTGATCAGTGGTGACTTCCCATCCAAATCTTAGTTTGGCCGGGTGTTAATATAAATGCACAATAGGTGCCTGCCCGGCCGACATACAGAATGGCTCGGTGTATAACTGCCCGTCCGGCTTTAGCTCGGCCCGGTATAATAAAATATATACATATATATATAGTTGCACACTAGGTGCCTGCCCGGCCGACCTATAGAACGGCTTGGTGTATAAACAACTATTGCATGCTAGACTCATTTAATCATTTCTTCATTAGGCGTGGTCATATAAATTCAATCATACATACACACACATATACACGCAACACATAGCAAGCTTACTCACGAGTTGTGTCCTAACTTGTTATACTTATTACCCCTTCTTCCTCATGTACTTGCGAATATCCCCTTTTTTTTTATCGACATAATTATAGGACTCGAAGACTTCCATCAACATTATTACTACGAAGCAAAGATAATCTTTTCACGAAGGGGAGAACAACATACGCAATACTAGCTTCTAAGAGTAGAGTAATCTTTGGGGGCTCATTTGTAGCATTGTACTCAATAGGAATCGTGCAAAAGGAAGAACGGTATAGTCTTACATACCTGGTGCTTATTGCATCGGCTCTTGGCTACGCAATTCGTCACAATTCTTTAATCTACAAGTAAAGAATAGCTTAACGGTTACTTACTACGCTTGATAGCCATTATCAACCAAAATTCCCAAATTTCATGTAGCGATTCTCTACACTCCTTCTTCCCCTAAACTTCATTAAGGGTATATACAGCACATGCAACCTATTTACAACCCACAATGTTCATGATTCATTGTTGTGTAACTTAATTTATTTTACTCTGCAGCTCCTATTTCTATTTTAAGTTCCCATATGCACATAACCCACCTACTATGAACGTTTGGGGGAAAACCACATGAAAGGGAGTAGTAACTTACCTTGCATGCGAATTATTCAGCCTCCTTCCTTGATTCCTTCAATTTCTAGGTCTTTGTCCACAAATGGGGTTTGTAGAAGGAGCAGGGATTCAGCTATTGACCCTCTATGTTCTTCAATTCCTTTGTTTACTTCCGTTAACCTTCAACCGAGGATTTGGAAGAAGGGAATTTGGTGGCTTTTGATGCTATGGCTTGAGAGAAGTCTTTGGGGCCTTTCACTCTTGCTGGGAATCAGAGAAATGAGGAAGGGACGGGTTTGGGGTCCCTTATATAGGTCTAGGGGTAAAAAGCCACGGACCTGAAAATGTCCAAAATGCGATCGCATACACATCGCAGACAGGGTATGCGGTCCGCATTTTGGTCGCAGATTCTGCCCTAGAAATCTGTCGCACTATGCGACGCAGAAGGGCCAGAAATGCGGTTCGCATTTCCAAAATGCGATCGCATTCTGGTCGCATTTCGGACATCAGTTCAGCCTAGTGTTCTGCCTCACTCTGCGATGGGGAATGTTCATTCTGCGATCGCATTTACCAAATGCGATCGCATTTTGGGTCGCATTTTTGACAATCCCTCAGCCCAGGGTTCTGTTCCACTCTGCGATGGAACCTGTCAATTCTGCGGTCGCATTTGTCTTCTGCGGTCCACATTCTGACCGCATTTTGCTACTTTTGCTTCCTTTGAAATTTTTACACCATTTTCCGGGTTCTTAGTTCTTTTTATGTAACTACCCCTTTAGCATAATTAAATGAACGTATTTTTACGGGTTGTAACAGTATAGCCAAGATATTCTGCCAAATGCCTTTGTCATGTCTAGCTTGATGACCATATTTGGTCCTGCCTTTATTCTTTTCCCAATCTCGGTGATGATTTCTTATGCAAGGATAACATTTTCCACTATTGTTCTGCCTCTCACAAAACCAGCTTGCTCTTGTGAAATTAGAGAAGGAAGAATAGGCAGCAACCTTTCATGAATGATTCTTGAGAAAACCTTGTTGATGAAATTGCTCAGACTTATAGGCCTCAGGTCCGAGAAGGTTTCTACTTCCTTTTTCTTTGGGATGAGTATCAGATTTGTGTGCGTTATGCTCTTGGGGAGCGACCTGCCTGAGAAAAAAGTTGTGATCATATTATGGATGTCCTCCCCTAATGTTTCCCAGCATGACTGATAAAAGGCCCCTGTGAAACTATCAGGCCCCCCTGCACTGTCCTTGTTTAGGCTAAAGATTGCTGCTTTTATTTCCTCAGTTGTTGGAATTCTGTTGAGGTCAGCATTCTGCTGAGGGGTTATTATCTGCTGAATATTACTAGGATGCTGAAGTCCATGGGCGTGCTTTGTTCTGTGAATTGGTCCTTGTAGAAAGAAATGGCTTCTTCCATTATTTGCTCCTGTTCTTCCAACCAGATACCCGTATTGTTTTTGATTCTTTTGAGCTGTAACCTTCTCATTCTTCCATTTACTTGAGTGTGGAAGAATTTGATGTTTCTGTCTCCATCTTTGAACCACGACATCCCTGCTTTTTGTTTCCAGAATTGTTCCTCTATTGCTAGATGTTTCACTAGCTGTGCTTGCACCCTCTGCAACCTCTCCCTGTTTTGGGCAGTAGATCTCTCTTCAAATTGTTTTTCGTGCACCAACACGATTTCCTCCATGCTTGCTATGTTCTGGAAAATATTTCCAAAAGTTGTTCTGCTCCATGTAGTTAAAGCTTTCTTAAGCTTATTTAGTTTATAACTGAAAATGATGAACGGGTCTCCCTGGAAATCTGCTTGCCAATTTTCATTGACCACTGCTTGAAAAGTTTCATGCTTGGTCCAGAAATTTAGGAATTTGAATGGCTTTTTGATCCTTATTGGTTCCTGATCAAAGTGAATCAGCATGGGACTATGATCCGATCCAATTTTGGAAAGATAAGTGACTTCAAACGTTGGGAAAGTTTGCTATAGTGGTTGGTTTGCAAAGCATCTATCTAGCCTTTTGAAGATACACTCTTCATCTACTCTTCCATTCCACCAGGTGAAGATACTTCCTTTGAAGCCCAAGTCTGTTAGGCAGCTGATGTTTATACAGTGATTGAAGTCATCTACCTCATTGAAAGGGACTGGGAGGCCTCCAAACTTTTCTTCCTGATCGCTTATGACATTGAAGTCCCCTCTAATTAATCATGGGCTGGTGATTCTTTGTGATAAATCATATATTGAATCCCATAGTTCAATTCTTTCTTCTGGTGTGCACTTAGCATAGACTAAGGTGAGGATTAATCTTTCCTTTGTCACTGAGTGTATTAGTTGCAATGTGAGTTGCTGAATTGTGTCTTCGAGCACAGTGACAATGTAGACATCTTCCAGGAAAGCCCATATCTTGTTCGACACATTTGCAAATGTTTGTGTCATGCCAATTCTTCTCCGATAATGCTCGAGTTCTTGAATTGTTGTTTTGGTTCCATGAGACCAATGAATTCAAATTGGTGCTTGTTGTTGAGTGTGATCAGTCTTTCGAAGGCTTGCATTTTTTTGACTGATCTTATGTTCCAAATGATTGCTTTCATTGTTTTTTGTTCAAGTAGGCAGAGGTTTTTTTGGGAATTATCAGCTTTGAGGCAGAACCACTGTTTTCTTTTGGTTGCTTCTTTGGTTGGTTCCCTTTTCCAGTTAGCTTCTTTGCTTGGACTGGTGAAATGTCCCCTTGCCTTGCTATATTTTTGATGTTCTGTGAGCTGTCTTCTTCATCCAAATCCTTTCCTGTGTTGTCTTCAAAGTTATTCTTGATATTAGATGATGCTGACATTGTTCTGGGCTTAAAAATTGCCTGCAGCTGAGCTCTTAGAGATCCTGATTTTATGCTTATGTCCTGGACTATGATTGACAATTGTTGGTTTTTCTGGAGCTATTGTTTCCCATTTTCGTTGGTATCATCTTCCTCTTCTTGCATTCCATCCGGAAGTTCTCCATCTTCTGAGCTTTCCTCCAATTGTTCAGACCATAGCCTCCCTGTGATATGTTTTAATTTTGTTACTGATCCTGTTTCTGTCTGATTTCTTTCTTCTATCTTGTCTTTGATCCATGTACCATTCTTTTGTTTAATGGTAATGTTGTCTGGTACTGCTGAGGTTGGTTGCTGTGTGTTGTTGAGTGACTGTTGGCTTGGACAATGTTATTGTGAGTTGCTTGCATCATTCAAATTGTTGTAGAAACTTTCCCTGACCCATTGAGAAGTGGAGTCCCTTATCCTTTCCTCTGTGCTACTTGTAATTTCAGAGGCCTCATTTGTTGTTGTTCTATTGCTTGATATCTCTTTTCTGCTGCTGACTTCTGCTGATTCCAAAAGAGATTGAGGTGTTGCTGTTTTCAGCAGAGATTGATTGGCTTTTTGTGCTGGTTGTCCTTCTGAAAAGTTGTGGTGCTCTTCTTTGTTGCTGAGGTTTTCCAACTGGTGATCTTTCTCATTAGCCACACTTGCGAGTGTCTGTTCTGTTCTTGTCATTGGAGTTGATTGATTTCCTGCAGTTGCAATACTCCATTGTTTGTTCACATTGCATTCCATTTCTGAGCTTCCTATGACTGTGAGGGGTGGTTCCTTTATTGGTTCTGTGTTATCAGCATTTGTATAGGTTGTGTGCTGTGTTCCTTCTGCAACTGTGGCTGTTTCATTGTCATTTTCTTGAGCAAGAGCTTCAAAGTTATTGGCAACCAGTAGCTGCTGAGACTCCCTTTCAAGAGTGTGATTCTGCTTTCCAGCATTTGTGCGAGTGTCCTTGTTATATTTCCTATTATCTTTCACTTCTTTCCATTGAGGGCCAATGGTGCCTACTACCCTGCCACTCGATAGAATCATCATCGGATGTTCTTTAACTGCTAAACCTTTTCCTTTTGATTTCCTGAGTTCTACTTGTCTTTGTTCTTCAGCATTGTTTGCAGTCAAAATTTTCGGGTGAGCCTTCTAGCATTCTAGCATTTCATGCCCTTGAATTTTACATTGTTTACAGTATTTTGGAAGGTAGTCGTACTATATTTTGACCCATTCAGTTCTGATTTCCCCTGTTGCTTCATTTTCATATCTAATCTGACTTGTTTGGGCAAATCTGCCAAGAGGTCCACCAGCACCTTTACCCTTGCACAACTGGGCCTCGTCTTGTTTATTGTTGCTAGGTCAAGATGAACTGGTTTCCCCACTGCTGAGGCTAATGAGAACAGACATTCTTTCACAAAGTATGTAGGTAACAAATGTGGGAAAGAAATCCACGCCATTGCCATTGGGGTTTCTTCACCCATTTTGAATTTTGTGTCATATATTTGCTGCCTCATCTGATATTCGTACCCATCCTTAGCTTTCAAGTAGTAGGTGCTTTTGGAGGTTATTTTGATAAAGTCCTCCCACAGCGATAGTCTGATGAGAACTAGTTTGTCTCTGAAGAAGCCAATGTTGCACTCGCCTTTGATTCCACACTGTGTTGGGATGATTCTCCTCAATTCCTGTATATCTGGCCAACCATAGGAGAATTTTCCCAGAACCACATACTGTAGACCTTCGATGATGTTCATGCGCGTCACCTCTGTTTCCGTGTATTTAACGATTGGCTGTCCATGCATGTAGATTGGTCTTCTGAGAGGGATGGGCTCGACTTTTTGATTAAAGTTTGCAGAACTTGCGCAATTTAGGGTTGTTGGTTTTAGAATTTTGGTGTAATCTAGGGTTTGGGGTGTAACTATAGGTGTGTTTGTGACTGGGTGGGTATTCGTCGAGGGCTGGCCAGCCGGATTATCACCGGCCGGCGACGCCATTAGCGTCTGTGTATAGCCTACGAGGAAGACAAAGTTTTCTCTCTCTTATTGCCTCAGCTTCTCTCTCTTGAGGTACCGGTTTTTTTACATTCTCATGCTTCTTCAACTGTCTCGAAGCATAAGCAATTACCTTCCCATGCTGCATCAACACACATCCCAAACCTATGCCAGAGGCATCGCAGTATACAACATAGCCTTCAGTTCCTTCGAGAAGAGTAAGAACGGGAGCTGATGTTAATCGATCTTTCAGTTCTTGAAAGCTCCGCTCACACTATCTGTCCATTGAAACTTGGTGGCTGTTTGGGTCAATTTAGTCAATGGCGCGGATATAGAAGAGAATCCCTTTACAAACCGCCTATAATATCCTGCCAATCCCAAGAAGCTACGGACTTCTGATGGTGTAGTGGGCCTTGGCCAATACTTAACTGCGTCGATCTTTTGAGTATCGACACTAATACCCTCGTTAGATATCACATGGCCCAAGAATGCCACTGAGTTTATCCAAAACTCACATTTGGCGAGCTTTGCATATAGCCTGTGGTCCCGAAGGATCTGCAATACTATCCGCAAGTGACCCACATGCTCTGCCTCCGAGCGGGAATACACCAAAATGTCATCAATAAATACCACCACGAACACATCAAGATAAGGCTTGAATACAGTGTTCATGAGGTCCATGAAAGCAGCCGGGGCATTTGTTAGCCCCAACGACATTACTAGAAATTCAAAATGCCCATATCTAGTTCGGAAGGCTGTTTTCGGAATGTCTTTCTCCTTGACCCTTAACTAAAAATACCCCGAACGCAGGTCAATCTTGGAGAAATATCTAGCTCCCTGGAGCTGGTCGAACAGGTCATCAATTCTCGGAAGTGGATACTTGTTCTTTATGGTGACCTTATTCAGCTGATGATAATCGATACACATTCGTAACGATCCGTCTTTCTTTCGTACGAATAGGACTGGTGCACCCCAAGGTGAAGTGCAAGGCCTAATGAAGCCTTTATCCAACAAGTCCTTCAACTGTACTTTCAATTCCCGCAACTCTGCTGGGGCCATTCTATATAGAGGAATAGAAATTGGATGAGTGTCGGGCAACACATCGATGCTAAACTCGATTTCCCTTTCAGGAGGAAGACCTGGAAGTTCATCTGGAAAGACATCCGGAAATTCATTAACTACCGGAATTGTCTGAAGAGTAGGCGACTTCGCCTCCGCATCCCTGACGCGAACAAGGTGATAGTACATCCTTTAGAGATCATCTTGCTTGCCTTGAGGTAGGAAATAAACCTACCTTTCGGCGTAGCAACATTCCCCTTCCATTCAAGGACAGGTTCATCAGGAAATTGGAATTTAAACACCTTTGTGTGACAATCGACATTGGCATAACACGATGCCAACCAATCCATTCCCATTATCACATCAAAATCAAGCATTTCTAATTCGATTTGATCTGCCGAGGTTTGACGGTTGCAAATCGTCACAATGCAACCCTTATACACCTTCCTGGCGATTACAGAATCCCCGATAGGAGTGGACACCACAAAGGGCTTGTTTAATAATTCGGGTACAACATCGAATTTATCGGCCACAAGGGGTGTAACATAAGATAGCGTGGACCCGGGATCAATCAATTCATACACATCATGAGAAAGCGCTGATAATATACCTGTAACAACATCTGGGGATGACTCAAGGTCCTGTCGGCCTGCTAGAGCATATATGCGATTTTGAACACCGCTTGGGCCTGGCATTGCGTCCCTGCCCCTGCCACGAACTGCTGGCTACTGTGGACCCCGTACTGGAGGTCGAATAGATAACGAAGAACCAGCTGTGGACCCAGTCTGGTGAGCCATGCCACCATCCCTCCTGTGAGGACAGTCCCGCATCATGTGACCGGGCTGCCCACAGTAATAACATCCATTTGCAACCCGACGGCAAGGTCCAAAGTGGGTCCTGCCGCACTGCTCACAGCGAGGCATAGAGGATCTCATCTGACTGGTAGCCCTGTGATATGGCGAGTGTTATAACCCACATTTGTACGTGTTAGTTTACACCATAAGACAGTCTACCTAGGTTCGAGAAGAGAATTACCTTTGAGACAATAAGAGTTTAGTCATGTTGGTCTTAAATGATGCAAAGGTGTATAAGGGTGGTTAACAAATATTAGAAGATAAACGAGTTAAGGATGTTGTAAATCGCATTTTTGGGTAAATAGATAGGTGGTTAGAATCACCAAGATGTCATGTTTTAAGGTATTTGAATGATATGATATCTGTTTCATAAGTCTTGAAGTCAAACGAGTTATAAAACAAAAGTCGACAAAAGTTGTCGCAACTTAGGTTCACAATTTTACTTAAACGTTAGGTCAAATGTTTCTGCGATTTTCTCCCAGTTTACAAGGAATTACAAGGTGATCTACCTACAAAATTAAAGTTCTATGAGTTTAGTTTCCAATGCTTCAAACCGTTTGTCAATACAATCTTGGAGTATTGAGATAATTGTATTTCCGTAGAACTGCGCAGGCTGGTAGGTGACAAGTAGGTGCATCACCTACTTGCCAAAATTAAGGGCTAAAATTTAAAAGCCCCAAGTCGGTCAAGAGAGGGCTTTTAAAAGCTTCTAAAACCAGTTAATTCTCTATTATTTCACAGCTTCAAAACCTAAAAGAACCCCTGCAACCCCTCCCCAAAATAATCCCACACAAACCCTAATCGATTTTCCCCTCTTTCAAGTTCTAGTTGAAGGTAAACCCTAGAGTTTGAGGAACCAAAGCAAGGGCTAAGTTATCTAACAAGCAAGGTGAGTTTACTGCTCTATTTAATACATGTTTTCTACTGTTAAGTCTTGGTAAGTCGTTCTATGTGTGTAAGAACTCACGGGACGGTGATCGGAAGCCGTGAGTTCAAGTTATTCACTTGTAGCGAACTGTTTTGGGAACTGTTTTGTGTTGCTGTAAAGCTGCGTGTTATTCTACTGATTTGTGGAATTTTTGGATGAGGAAGGGTGTGGAGAAACACCATATATATTTAGGGTTGTGGCCTGATAGTTGTTCATAACATTTCCAGATCGTTTGACACTACTATAGTGGCCATTGTACGTATGATGTGATTTGTTTGTGCGTGGACTGTTTTGGGAGGTTCAATATGATTCTTATTGATGTTGTTTGGCTGTTTGGTGACTTTTTTGACTTGTGTGAAGTCATATATATAGGGGAGGTGCTGTCCGTTTTATTGCAAAATAGGTTACAGTCGATACATAATAGTTACGACGCTTAAACGATAACGGTAGTGTCATTTCTCTTATTGTAGACTAAGAAGTCGTGGAAGTTTCATAGCTTGAGATTGGAAAGTATTGCAAGGTATGTGAGACAATACTTTTTCTTCTTTTGCACGACTCTGACTGTACACAATGCAATGAACGAACCCCCAAAGATACTATACTCTTAGAAGGTAGCAGTACGTGTATTGTTTCCCCTCTTATGGGAGGATTGATATGT
>MCJB01000574.1:0-21854 GCA_002018475.1 Nicotiana obtusifolia | reverse complement strand
ACTGATTACCTATTATGGAGTTTGCATATAATAGAACTGTTCATTGCATGACTAGCATTACTCCATTTGAATGTGTTTATGGTTTTAATCCTTTGATACCACTTGATCTTGTTCCTTTGCCGAGAGATGCAGTTATTAGCGTTGACGGAGAAAATCGGGCAGCTGCGTTGCTTGAATTGCATGCTAAGGTAGAGGAAAACTTTGGAGGATGCTTATGAAAAGGTAGCGGTCAAGAAGAATAAAGGAAGGAAAAAGTTGGACTTAAAGAAAGGTGACTGGGTTTGGGTGCACTTCCGAAAGGAAAGATTTCCGAACCATAGGAAAGGAAAGTTAGCTCCGCGGGGAGATGGACCATTTCAAGTGTTGCTGAAGATCAATAATAATGCTTGTGTCCTAGATCTGCCTGATGATTATGCTGTCTCTAAGACATTCAATGTCACTGACTTGACTCCTTGTGTTGCTTTAAAATATGAAGAAGGTTCGATTTCGAGGACGAAATCTTCCCAAGAAGGGGAGGATGATGCAGGTCAACCTGATCATGATACATTTAAACCTTCAAGACAATTCACGAGAAGTCAAGCTAAAGAGCTTCATGATGCACATTTAATGGTGAAGAAGATCCAAGCGTTTGGCGTGTGAAGTTTGCGTTTGGCATATATTATTGTATAGTTATGGAAGACATTAATTCTTACTTGTTTTGGAGTCCTGCGTGACTATTTCTTAAACTTAGCCAAATTGTGGCCTTTTTGTTAATTAGTTGTTTCCTAGTTGATTTAGGTTAACTAGTTATTCTTTTCCTAGTTGATTTAGGTAAAGGCTCATTCTATATAAGCCTAAACACTTCATTATTTTGATACCTTTTGACATTATTATCAATCAAAAAATGGCAGCACATTGCTCCCAAAATCGTGTGAATTAACTTGTCCAATTTTGGTGTGATTCAAAATTGAACTTGTTCCTTTGTTTGATCGAACAGTTTGCAAGACCATTGTTGTCTTGAGGGTTGTTCGTATAGTATAGGTACTCCGTGACTTCATCAAGAAGGTAAGTAGACTAGTTCCTACTTGTTGTCTTGATAGTTCATTGAGCGTCTTATTCTATCTTTTGTTTTCTTGTTTCCGCTTTTTATATTGCATCAGTAAAATCTCAGCTTTTGAGATTGTAGGGGATGGAACACTGAGGTGCCAAGGCCGATTATGTGTGTCTAATGTACTAGGATTGCGAGAGAAGATTATGAGAGAAATTCCCCCGATATTCCATCCATCCTGGTTCAACAAAGATGTATCGTGATGTCAGAGAGCAGTACTGGTGGGATGGCATGAAGAGGTCCATTGCAGAATTTGTAGCCCAGTGTCCCAATTGCCAACAGGTAAAGGTAGAACATCAGAAACAGGGTGGACTGCTCCAGAACATGGAGATTCCAACCTGGAAATGGGAGGTGATTAACAAGGACTTCATTGTTGGAATATCCGCTCCAGTCGTAAGTTTGACTCCATCTGGGTGATAGTGGATCGACTTACCAAATGTGCTCATTTTCTGCCAGTTAAGACCACCTACACAGCCGAAGATTATGCAAAGCTGTACATCAAGGAAGTTGTTAGACTTCATGGGGTGCCGATGTCCATTATATCAGACAGAGGAGCCCATTTCACAGCTAACTATTGGAAGTCCTTTCAGAAAGGTTTGGGTACACAAGTAAATCTCGGCACAACTTTTCATCTGCAAACTGACGGACAGGCTGAACGAACCATTCAGACACTGGAAGATATGCTAAGAGCATGTGTCTTGGATTTCAAGGGTAGCTGGGATGACCATCTTCCACTTATAGAGTTTGCCTACAATAACAGCTACCATTCCGGCATTAAGATGGCCCCATATGAGGCACTGTATGGGAGAAGGTATAAATCACCAGTTGGGTGGTTCGAAATTGGTGAAACTGAATTATATGGGCTAGATCTGATTCATCAAGCTATTGAGAAAGTGAAGGTGATACATGAATGATTAAAGGCGGCACAAAGCAGGCAAAAGTCCTACTCTGACGTCTGACGTCGTGATCTAGAGTTTGAAGTTGATGATTGGGTTTTCCTGAGAGTCTAGCCAATGAAGGGTGTTATGCGCTTCGGAAAGAAAGGTAAGTTGAGCCTGAGGTACATCGGTCCGTACAAAGTCCTTCGACGAATTGGACATGTTGCCTATGAGTTAGAACTACCATCCGAAATGGAATTTATCCATCCGGTATTCCATGTGTCCATGTTGAGGAAATGTATCGGAGATCCTTCTCGGGTCTTCCCCATCCAAGACATACAGATTGCAGAGGATCTAACATACGAAGAGGTACCAGTGGCCATATTGGACCGACAAATCCGCAAGCTAAGGACAAAAGATGTAGCTTCCGTTAAAGTGTTATGGAGGAACAGGAACGTGGAAGAAATGACATGGGAAGCGGAAGAAGAGATGGAAGCTAAATATCCGTACCTGTTCCACAATGTAAATAATGATGATGCCGAAGAAACACAGAACGCATGGAAAGGAGAGGCGTCCATACGAGGTAAATAGGAACTTGAGATACTCTTCATTATTACCTTTCATTTAATGTTGGGATTCACTGGCTTCCGTAGATCCCTACATTCGGGGACGAATGTTCCTAGGGGGGAGAGTGTTACAACCCGTAAATTCGTACATTAGAATACACTGTGAAGTAGTTTACATATAAGGACCTAAGAACCTGGAAAATAGTTCAAAATTTAAGAAAAAGAGCAGAAGAGTCGCATAGTTGGATATGCGACCGCAAAGCACAAATGCGGACCGCATATCCAACACTAGGATTGCAAACTGAGACAGAGTTCTGGGCTAAAATTGTGTCAAATATGCGGCCAGTATGCGGACCGCATAATGCGAATGCGGACCGCAAATATGACACCTTCCATCGCGGAATGGAACAGAGTTCTGGGCTGAATCCACGTCAAAAATGCAACCAGAATGCGGTCACATTGTTGAAAATGCGAACCGCAAATCTGGCACTTCTGCGTCGCATAATGCAACAGAATTCTGGGTTGAGATTTGCGGCCAGAATGCGAACCGCATGTCCTGTTTGCGGCAGATATGCAACCTCAAACCTGAAAAAAATGTCAGACACGTGTGCTACTTATTGACGGACCTATAAAAGGGACCCAGACCCCGTTCCTTCTTCATTTTCTGAACTTAAACATAGTAGAAGGCCCTGAGACGACCCCTCTCAAAGTACCGCACCAACACAACCAATTTCTTCCTCTTCCAAGCCCTAAATTGAATAACTAAAGAGAAACCCTAGCTGAGTTTCCTCTTCCTACAAACCCAAATTGAGGGCAAGACTTAGAATTTGAGGAATCAAAGGAAAAAGGCTAGGAATTCACATGCAAGGTAAGTTATTACTCCCTTTCATGTAGTTTTCCCTTGGGCATTCATGATATGTAGTTGCATGCCTGTAAAGACCCATGGGAGGGTGGTAGGAAATCAAGAATTCAAGATAAACACTGCTAAACAGAATGGGTCACGATTATTATGGGTTGTAAATGAGTTGCATGTGTTACAAATACGTTTGATAAAGAATAGAGGAGAAAGGGGTGTGGGGAGGCACCATGCAAAACTAGGAGATTGTGATTTATCATAATTATGATGCTTAGTGAGTAATGGTGAATTGTTTCTTAATTGTAGACTAAGGAATCGTAGCCATTGCGTAGCTTGAGAACTGGTGCAGCATATACCAGGTATGTAAGACTATACCGTTCCTTCTTTTGCACGACTCCTATTGATTACCATGCAATGAACGAGCCCCAAAAGAATACTCTACTCTTAGAAGTTAGGGCTGCTTATATTGTTTCCCTCTATGGAAGGATTGCTCTAGTTCTTATGGAATCAATATTGTAGGGATTTCTTGAGTCTTATAAGATTCATGTTAAAGAGATATTAGTAATCACGTGAAAAAGGGAATAGAAATCGTACGTCACTAAAAGTGGCTTGGAACATATAAACGAGCATGCAATGTAGTATATATGTATTAGATATGTGTAATCAAATTCGTATGACTGTGCCTAATGAAGGCCGGGTATGTTATGACCGTGCCTAGTACGGCCGGTAAGATATGTTATGACGATGATGACGAGCCCACAGAGGCATGTGATGATGATGAGCCCACAGAGGCATATGATGATGATGAGCCCACAGAGGCGTATGTAACTGTATGAGGTAACGACTATGTAAACGTATGCGACACCAATAAATGTATATGAAAATGGCAAGCCCACAGAGGCGTCGATATAAGATGATGATAATGATAATAAACATGTTTATGATAATGTTATAAAGGTTACATGTATAGACATAAGTACTACGTATATGTCATGGTTAGCTGCCCTCAGAGGCGATTCACTTGCTGCAGGTTATATGTTTCTATCCTAATGCTCATTATTGTTCTTACATTATGTTCCCTGTTTATATACTCAGTACATTGTCCGTACTGACGTCCTTTATTTGTGGACACTGCATGTCGTGCTGCAGGTCCTAATAGACTGATAGATGGAGCTCCCCCGCAGCAGTAGGTTATCCGGTCCAACAGAAACTAGCAAGATTCATCCTTCGGACTTGCTACAGGCTTGGTATGCATTTTGAGTAGGCATTTTGGGCATGTCGGGGCCCTGTTCCGACATAGGTTGCATAATGTCTGTTCTTGTAGAGGCTCAATAGACAATGTCAATGGTGCATTAGACAAATGTTAGTTGTGTATGGACAGGTGTCGGGTTATGTACACGTTTTGTATTTGCATGCCTAAACCACGGTACAATGTTTCCACGAATATATATATATATATATATATATATATATATATATATGTGTGTGTGTGTGTGTGTGTGTGTACGAAATGTGTCTTCATTGGAAGGTCCAACTAAATGGTAGTTTTGTTAGAAATAACAAGAAAGAAAGAAAGGAAAGTAAGATAGTTGAAATGAAGGGTACGCCGGTACCTTGCGAGCAGGGTCCGGTGCCCTGTCGCGGTCTCCGGTCGGGGTCGTGACAGAGTATACGAGGTCCGAGAAGGCATCTCACTCTAAGGCACACTTTGGCCTTCTCTAGCTTGGGGCACCTGACTGGTACCCTCGCCCGCATCTGTATCAAGCCATCTATTACTTGTTCGCTTTCTAGTCAAAGTCATCGCTGAAGGAAAACAAGGCGAATGTTAGAAATGAATACTTACAACTCAGCTCCGCGCACGATTCAGATTTAGAAAAGAGGGTAACATTCCTAAATGTCAAGCAGCCTCCTGATTATAAAATGTGGCACGCTACACACCCATAATCAGGACTCTACTAGACACAGCTCATAGACAATCCCTAGGACACGACCTGCTCTGATACCAAGTTTGTCACGACCCGACTGGAGGGCCGCGACCGGCACCAGACCCTACTCAACGGGCACCGGCGTACCCTTCATCTAAGTTTCCTTATTATCTATAAGGCTTGACATACACTTACACAATCTCAAAACAATAATCATACTGAAGGAAACATCATACCATGATATAAACATATTTAAGTACATGATGTGGCCAACAAGGCTGCAATACAAGAATATACAACAAATACATACGTTTGCCGACACGACAATTCAACTGTACATAAGTCGACCCAACACTTATCTATACATAAACTGACACTTGTCTATGAGCCTCTACAAGAACATACATAATACAACCTACATCGGAACAGGGCCCCGACATGCCCATAATGCCTATACAAAATGCATACCAAGACTGTGGCAAAGTCAGAGAGTGGATCTCGCCAATATCCGCTGAACTGGATAGCCTACTGTGGTGGGGGAGCTTCGTCTATCTGTCTGGCCGGACCTGTAGCACGACATGTAGCGTCCACAAAATAAAAGACGTCAGTACGGATATTGTACTGAGTATGTAAGGCGGGAAGCATAATCTAAGAACAATAATAAGCATCAGGATAAGAAACATACAACCTGTACCATCTGAATGCCTCTGAGGGCGACTAACCATGTCATGCCTGACGTGCATATGCATATACATACATATATATATATGTATATATATATATATATACATATCTTTGAGGGCTCGTACGTTCATTGCATTTGTATAATTGGAGTCGTGCAAAGAAAGAATGGTATAGTCTTACATACGTGGTATATACTGCACCAATCCTCAAGCTACGCAAATGTTACAATCTCTTATTCCTTAGTCTACAATTAAAGAACAATTCAATCGTTACTCTCTAAGCGTCATAGCTATCATTAATCACAATCCCCTAAATTCATATGGTGCTTCTCCACACCCTTCTAATTCTAAAGCTCCACAACAATGGTAGTAAGACATGCAACCCAAAACATTTACAACTTAGTCCATTTTCAGTGATTGACTTCAACCTAGGGCTCACATTATGCATAGAGCGAGCTTCCAAATTCTTAGGAAAAGAATACATGAAAAGAGGGTGGTGACTTACCTTGGATGTGGATTATCTAGCCTTCTTCTTTGATTCTTCAATTCCTAGGTCTCACTCTCAATTAGGGCTTGAAAGAAGGAGAAATCAGTTAGGGCTTTTCTCCAATTCTTCAATTTCTAGATTCTTTCTTCAATTTAGAACTTGAAAGGAGAAGAAATTGGTTAAGTTTGTGTGAGACTATGAGAAGGGTCGCAAAGGGTCTCCTTCTATGTTTTGAGTTTCAGAAAAATAAAGAAAGAACTGGGTTGGACCCCTTTTATAGGTCTGTCTATAAGTGTCACACGTATCTGACATTTTCAGGTTTGGGATCGCATTTCTGCCGCAAAAACGACATGCGGTTCGCATTTTGGTCTTACATTTCTGCCCAGAAATCTGTCACACTATGCGATGCAGGAGGGTCAGATTTGCGGTTCGCATTTTCAACAATGCGACCGCATTCTGGCCGCATCCTGACGTTGATTTCAGCCTAGAACTCTGTTTCATTATGCGATGGAGGATGTCATTTTTCCCGTCCGCATTTGCATTATGCGGTCGCATACTGGCCGCATTTCTGACACAGATTTCTGCCCAGAAATTTGTCTCAGTTTGCGATTTCAGTGTTGGATATGCGGCCCGCATGTGTGTTTTGCGGTAGCATATCCAACTTTGCGACACCTTTTGCTCTTTTCTTGACTTTTTGAACTATTTTCCGGGTTCTTAGGCTCTTATATGTAAATTATCTTACGGCGTATTCTAACGTACGAAATTACGGGCTGTAACACACTTGAACCACATAACTCATCTAGCATGTCATCTAACCTAGGGATAGGATGATAATACTTTACTGTTACCTTGTTGACGGCTCGACAATCAACACACATCCTCCAGGTGCTATCTTTCTTTGGAACCAATATCACGGGTACGGCACACAAACTTAGACTCTCTCGAACTAGTCCCTCAGTCAATAGCTCATTCACTTGTCATTGCAACTCCTTAGTATCTTGTGGATTGCTTCGATATACGGGTTTTTTCGGAATTTGTGACCCCAAAACAAAGTCAATTTGGTGTTCTATCCCCCTCAATGGAGGTAGTCCACTTGGCATCTCCTCGTGAAACATGTCCCTATATTCCTGCAAAACATTACTAACAACACTAGGCAAGGGGTGAACGTTAGTAAAAACTTCATCGTCACACTCCACTAAATCAGCTCCATTATCTTCCTCAATCTCCTCGTCGCTCTCCACCTCACAAACAGTACCATCATGTTCAAGTCTTAAGGTAGAACCATCACTAGTTCCTTCCCCGGCATTCTTCCAAGTACTAGCGGTTCTTTCAAGGTTCTCCATTCGGATAGCGCCCTTACATCAGCCAAAGCTCGGCTAAAGTAATGTCTGTCACAACCTTTTCTCCTTCCGTAACAATGTACCTGCAAAAGAAACAAGACTAGAGAATGTGTTAAGGTTAGTAAATTTTCCCACAGTGACAGTGACATTGGCTATTTCATTTTAACTTTGATCATCCTTTTCAGTTGCCTCATCAACTGCCTCATCTTCACTTTGCATTTCTTTTGTTATTTCCCCTTCCTTTGAGTCCTCCTCTATTTGATCTGACCATAATCTACCTGGGCTTCTTGCTGGCTTCACAAGCACCTTTGCTGATGCTCTCTTATCTGCTGTCTGCTCATTGCTCTTTCCACAAGAGTGTCTTGTAATAGGATATCTTGGTGAGTAGCGTTGGTGGTAACCACATTTATGTTGAAGTTTTTCTGCACCCACTGAGTAGTGTATTCCTTTGTGCTTTATTTCCCTTTCTTTGTGTGCTGTTGAGTGTCTTCCATAGTGCTTCAGCAATTTTGGAACTTTTCTTTGGTTCTACAGGGTGCAATAACATCTCTGAGTCTACTGTTTGTTTGTTGGTCTTGCTATTCAAAGTCACAACTGCTGGTGATTTTGAGTTGGTGGCAGCTGCTGCAGAGCATGTAGACTTCTCAGTCAGCTACAGGGAGCTGCTAAGCATGTATGGACTGGGGTACTCTTTAACCAGCTATTTCTTGAAACATCTCCAGCTGATTATTCTTATTAGCATTGTTATTTTCTATATCCAGCATTGCAAATTTGTTAGCTGTTTGAAGCTGCTGAGTGGCCTTATCAGCTGCTACCATTTCCAATCCAGTTTTGACTTGATTGCCTATTTGCTTGCCTTTATTCTGCACTCTATTGACTTCCTTCCATTGTGAAGCTAGATTTCTAACCACTTTTCCACTGGACAGAATCATCAGTGGTTTGTTTTCTTTGCCCTTCATAGCATTGCCAATGGTTCTCTGCTTCTCAGCAGAGTTGTTACTCAACAGTTCTGGATGCAATTTCCAGCATTCAAGCATGTCATGTCCCTGGAAATTGTACTGTTTGCAGTACTTGGCGATAAAATCAAACTGAATCTTTACCCATTCTGTTCTTACAGCCCCTGCAGCTTCATTTTTAATGTCCATGGGAACTTTCTTTGTAAAATCAGCTAGCAAACAACAAGCTCCTTAACTCTTACACATCTTGGATGAGTCTTATTAATTGTAGCCATATCTAGGTGCAATGGTTTCCCATTAGCAGTAGCTAAATAAAAAAGGCATTCTTTAACATAGTATGTGGGAAGCAAATTGGGAAACGAAATCCAAGCCATCGCTATAGAAGTTTCTTCTTCCTCTTTAAATTTGGCATCATAAATCAATGTCCTCATCTGGTATTCGTAGCCATCTTTTTCTTTCTGATAGTAGACTGCGTTTGATGTGAAGTTGATAAAATCTTGCCATAGTATCATTCGAATCAGTGCATGCCTATCTTTGAGCAATCCAACGTTACAATCACCCTTAATTCCACATTGCGCAAGAATTATTCGACGAATTTCTTGTATATTTGGCTAGCCATAACAGAAATTACCGATTACAGCATATTGGAGGCCCTCAATTAAGTTCACTCCATTGACTTTTGACTCTGTGAACTTGACAAAAGGTTTTCCCTCCAAGACTGAAGCTCTTTTGAAGGGGATTGGCTCAATTGGGACTATCGATTTAGGGCTCGCAGTCATCGATGAGTTCAAAGTCGTGGGTTTGAGGATGTTGCTATAGTCGAGGGGTTGTGGGTTGGTCGAGGTTGTTGCTGGGGTCGAGGAAGAGGTGGGAGGAAGCGCACCAGCTGGCGTCGCACTGGCCGGCGTGGCCATTGTTGCTCGCGAGAGCTTTCTCTCTCTAATGGCCTCTTGTCGCCAGACCCTCTCTCTCTAGACGCGTTCTTGTTTCTTTTAAATTTTAGGTTTTTCTTTTTTGGGTAAATATAGACTTTATTAATAGAAACAAAATAAAAGAGTGGAGGGGGACATAAACCTTACCTCCCAAAAGAAAATACATGAACTCATAGTCATCCTAAAGTGTTGACTAAAAGTACCTAGGTAGTAGTATGAAGTTAGACCTATGGTGATGTGACGATTGTCTATTTTATAGTAGACAATCGTATGCACAAAAACAATGTGTAGTTTTTCTAGGTCAACTATACAAAAAAGTACATATGTTCCTATTGCTACTAAATGGATGAGGAATCTTTTCCTTTCTATATACCAAAAAGGACGCGCTATCTTCAATTTTGCTTTGACCTCGAAAGCAAGGAAAGCTAAGTTGAAGATGGCTATTGAGATGTATCTTCTAACCGGACAGCTCTGTTGATTATGTTGTTGGCTGGGCCATTTCCAAGCTGATGCTGTTGGTACTAGGTCTGATGTGAGTTGAGTGTTGGGGCTCCTGTTGACTATTTGGCTTGTTGCTTCTGAAGGATTGTGTTATTTGGTTTTGTATTTCAGTGATCAAGTGTAATAATAGTGTGTTCAGTTGATGTGTCCTCCTGTGTTTGCTGGCACTTCTGTCTTCCTTTGAGTCTATCTTTAGGCTAGTGGTTGGCTTCTTGTTGTTCATGTATGAGTGTTGTTTCTGCTGGTGGTGTGTTGATTGTGTTCTTCTGTCATGGGGCTGCTGCTGAGTTGGTTTTTGCTTGTGTGTATTACTGCTCCTATGCTACTGTATGTTGGCTGGATTTCTGTGGCGTATGAGAAATGGAGTGATCCATTGATGATTGCTGTATGTTGGGGCTTGCATGAGTTGCTGAACTGAGTGCTCGAGCTGTTGCTATTGTGAATATGTGAATGTCATGTGTCTTCTGTTGAAGTGGCTGTGTAGATTACTGCTTCTTTGACCAAATGTGAGATCAGTGTGTTCAGTTGGTGTGGCCTTCTTTGATGTTTGTGTTGGTTGCCAATTTTGTCTTCTTTTGGGGCAGTAGTTGAGTGTTTGGCAGACCTGATGTGGTGAAGTTGTTGCCTCTTGATAGCTCTGTGTGTGTGCTGTTTCTGCTGATCATCTGTTGTCTCTGCTTGTGTGGCTTGTTGCTTCTGCTGGGATGATTGCTTGTTTATCTTGCTGCTTTTGTGTAGCTGAGAGCTAGTTGGTTGCTCTATTTTGTTAAAATTTTTCTTAAGGGTATGTGAGAAGGACCATGATGATTGTTGTACTTGCAATAGAATAAGCACTAAGAGTGCTAATACCGCATACTGCAACAGCAGCAATGGCCTGGTCCAGGTCAAGCTCCCTCCTATCCTTGTAAGTCTGCAGATTTCAGAGTTGACATTGGTGAATTTTTTGGTCCGTTGATTTTTAGGAAAATGATTGATGTTTCTGTGATTGTGTTTCTCCTGCTCTTGGTGAATCAGTTGGTTTATGTGCGGCATTTGCTACTTTGAGGATCTGTCTTCTTTTGATTTGGTAGTGATGTGTGCGGCTCTTCCTATGATGATGTTGAGCTGCCTGATTGATTTGGTGTTGTGATGGAATTGTTCAATGTGGTTGGGGACGAGTGTGATTAGTAATGTAGCAATGGAATGAGCATTAAAAACGCTGATACCACACATTGCTTCTTCAGCAACTAGCTGGACCAAATTGTGTGTCATTGAGCAATTGATACAGATTTGTTGCTGAAGTGAATGTTGTTGTTTATGGAGGGTGTTAGGCATGTGTTGACTGATTTTTGCTGTAGCATTGCAATGCCTGAAGGTGAAGTAAAAAAGGCTAGTGAGGCTGTTAATGTGTATGGCTCCCTGATTATGTGTTTGTGTCTTCTGTTCTTGAGGTTTTCCTGGTTTTGGTGTGTATATGGGTTGGGGGCTGGTGAGTAGTATGGTGGGAATTTGATGTCTTCTTGAGAGATCATGTGCTTGGGGCTTAGTTGATGACCGGCTATGTAGTGTATCACTTGTGTGGTGCTGTTCCATGCTAGCCCATTTATTAGAGACTAGTGAGGAGGTCCCAAACAATTGTTGCAGTTGCAATTTGTAATGCATTTGCAGCAGTAAGCTCCAGTTCTTCTTTCCTGCAAACAACAGTAAACTATTTATATAAAAATGAGGAGATTGATCTTTGGGTTAGTTACTCCAGTGTTTCCTGCAAAAAGTAGCAGCATGTTTGTATGAGGCCTCTGCTCCCTTCTTTCCTCATTACTGTTGTTGTAACCTCTAAAAGACTCCTTGGTGATACCACAATGGTTCCAATAGTGTACCTGTTGAGATAGCAAACAAATTAAATGAATAGATTGGTTGTGAGCATTGTGTGATCCCAGTCTGTGGTCATGTGTCTGCAGCTTAGTGTGAAGCCACTGTCCCATTTTCTTGCTTGTTATTTTGCTACATGCACTCTTATGTAAGGACATTGCCGTTTGTCTTCATTTAGTGTCATTCTGCCTTGTGAGTCTAGCTGCCAGAAATCATGGCATTCTATTCTCCCAACTTCAAAAGCATAGTTTCCTTGATCATCAGCTAGTTTGTTTCCCTCCCTGTATGTGTGTCTCACTTTAAGTGAGAAGGCTTCTTTCAGTTGCATCACTTCCTCCATTTGAACAGCTATGCACCAAGGTGGTTTCCATATGCCATTGATTGCGTTATTCAAGAGCATTAAGTCTATTTGAATCCATACGTGGGAATAGTTGTGAGAATGACAGAATTTTAGGGCCTCCACAATTGCTACTGCTTTTGCTGTTGTATTTGATCCTCCTGGGATTTCTTTGCCCAGTACATATAGAATCTCTCCTTCTTGATTCCTCTCACAAAAACCAATTGCACTCCTTCTTGATTTCCTCTAGATGCTCCACCAGTATTGACTTTGAGCCATCCATCCACTGGGAATTCCAAGACAAATTTGTTGTATTTCAGTCTTGGAGTACTGTTTTCCATCATGTTCAGGAGATCTTGCCACTTGTGAGGGATATTGATACCTGGCTTTCTGAGTTGGGCTAGAGCCTGTAGTGTGGTGGAAATCTAGTATATGATTCTGCTAGCAGTTACTGTTTCTCCATACTTGCAGCTCTTCCTTCTTTTCCATAATTCCCAAACAATGCAAGAGGGAAGAGCTTTCAGCACTGGTTTCAGCATGGGGACTGTTTGAGTAGTACAACTTTTGGTTATTGCTTGATGTAATGATATGCCCTCCCATGTTATTCTTGCTCTTGATAGGAAGTATTTCCAGACTTGAGCTATAGTACTGGATGTGAAGAATAAGTGCAGCAGTGTTTCTTCTTTTGGATCTGTGCAACACCAGCATCTAGATGACATGTGGTAACCCAATCTCTTCATGAAATCATCTAGTGGTAGTTTGGCTTTCGAGACCTTCTACATGAAGAAAGCAATCTTAAATGGTAGTCCTTGTACCCATATCATCTTGTAGGCCATTTTAGGTTCATCTCTCCTTCTGAGATATTCCCAAGCAGATTTGACACTGAAATGTCCTTGAGCTTCTAGCATCCAGTATGGTGTATCAATAGTGTCCTCCCCGATTGGAGGCCTCACTCTTTCTGATATATGGAGAGCAAGTCCTTAAGGTAAGTTCTCTAGCAGTTTGTGCATATCCCAAGCTCCATCTTTCAGGACTTCATACACATTGTGTATTGATTTATCAATTGCAAATTCAGCTGGCACATTAAAGTAGAGTGCTCCTAGACCAGTCCAGTTAGCAAACCAGAAGAGTGAGGATCCCATTATTGGATGCCAGATGATTTGATGCTGTTTGTTGTCTCTGCATTCCAGCATCTTCCTCCATATGTCTGATCCCTTTTTCCATGGAACTATTACTGCATTAAGCTTCTTGCAGTATTTCTGGCACATGAAGGCACTCCATAGGCTTGGCTTGGTTCTGAAGTTCCACTACAGCTTGGAGAACAGAGCTCTAGATACATCATGCAGAGATGCAAAACCTACTCCGCCTTCATCACAGGGCATACATAAAGAGTTCCATGATGACTAGTGTCTACTCCTACCTCCAACAGTGCTGCTCCAGAATAATTGAGAAAAAAGCCTATGTAGTTTTTTGATGACAAAATTATGTGGATTGACAGCAGAGAGTAGATTATTGGCATGCTCTGAAGGACATGCTTGATCAACACTGCCCTGCCTCCTATTGAAAGTAGTTTTCCTTTCCAAGACTGCAGTTTATCTAAAACCTTATTGATAAGGCCTTGATAATACATCATCTTCCTTCTATAGTAGAATAGTGGGCAGCCAAGATATGTGAAGAGAAAATCTTGCCTTCTTATGCCAGTGATTCTTTACACCTTTGTAACCACATCAAGGTTGTGTCACGACCCAAGCCGGAGGGCCGCGACAAGCACCTGGACTCTACTCGCCGAGTGCCAACGTACCTGTCATCAAACCTCTCTTATTATCTATAATGCTGACGAGACCAGGATAATTAGCAAACAATAATCCTTATCAACTCAAACTTTCCGATAATAACATGTATATACATATATAACATGGCCAACAAGGCTGTTATACAAAAATTATATAACAAAAATACTTTTGCCGACAAGGCAGTCTCGCTATACAAAAGTCAACCCCTTGTCTATGAGCCTCTACAAGAAGACAAGTAATGCAACCTGTGTCGGAACAGTGTCTCGACTATAGCGCGACTTAGTAGAGTAAAAACATATACATATGTAGAGTTGCACAATAGGTGCCATACCCGGCCGACTATAGCGCGGCTCGGTAGAGTAAAATAGATAATGCATGTTGGGCTCATAGGAATCACACTTTCTGAACCTTTCAAAGCGACGTAAGGTTGAAGGAACAACACATATCAATCCTCCCATAAGAGGGGAAATAATATAAGCGCTTCTAGCTTCTAAGAGCAGAGTATCTTTGAGGGCTCGTTCATTGTATTATGTATAATCAGAGTCGTGCAACAGAAGGAAAGGGACAGTCTCACATACCTTGTACACTCTGCACCAATTTCAAGCCATGCAACTGTCATACTACTTAGTCTACAATAAATGAAACGATTCTATCGTTATCCTCTAAGCGTTATAGTTATTATTAACCACAACCCTAAAGTTATATCCCACACCCTTATTCCTCCAAGATTCCATAAAAATAGTAGTAAAAAACGCAGCCCAGCAGTTCCGCAAAACCAACCACAACCCAGTCCGCTATAAGTGGAACTCACGGCTTCCGACCACCGTCCCATGAGTTGTTACATGCATAGAACCAATTATCAAGAATTCCCAGGAGAAAGAATGTATGGAAGAGAGCAGTAACTTACCTCGCCTGTTGGATAACTCAGCCCTCTTCCTTGGTTCTTAAACCTCTAGGTTTTACTCCCAATTAGGGCTTGAAAGAGAGGGAAAATCGGTTAGGGTCTTTCCTTAGTTCTTAAATCTTTAGATTTCTCTCCCCAATTAGAACTTGAAGGAGAGGAAAAATCGATTTAGGGTTTGAGTGGGATTTTTGAGAAGGGGTTGCTGGGTTCTATTTCGTTTGGGAGGTCTGAGGTAAGGATGAAATAACTAGTTCTTGGCCGACTTGGAATTTTTATGCTTGTCCTTTAATTTGACAAATAAGTGACGCACGTGTCTGTCGCCTACCAGTCTGCGATCGCATTTACGTCGCAGAACCAACATGTGGTTCGCATCCTGGACAAGAATCTCAGCTCAGAAATTTGTCTCATTCTGCGACATAGGAGGTCTGATTTGCGGTCCGCATTTTGGAAATGCGACTGCATATTGACCGCATTCCTGACGTAGATTTCTGCCCAGAAATCTGTTTCAGTCTGCGATACATGAGGTACGATATGCGGTTCGCATTTTAAAAATGCGACCGCACTTATGACCTCATTTTTGGCATTGATCTTTGCCCAGAAATCTGTCTCGGTCTGCGATTTCAGCATGAGAAAATGCGGCTCGCTTGAGGGTTTTGCGGTAGCATACCCAGCTTTGCGAAGCCTTTTGCTCTTTTCTTGACTTTTTGAACTCTTTTCTGGTTTTTAGGCCCTTATATGTAGACTATCTTACAGCGCAATCTAATGTATGCAATTATGGGTTGTAACACTCTCCCCCCCTTAAGAACATTCGTCCTCTAATGTAAGGGTCTACAGGGATTTTACTCATTGTGGATTTCGGCCGAGTTCCCCTCATAATAGAGGACGAACTTGCGAGCATTTAACACAACGTACGGTTCTACAAGAGTATGCAAACTTATGGACATGTACATTTTCTGCATATTACCATTTTGTATTAAGAAGGAATGTTCTCAAGTTATGCTTACCTCATAAAGACGTTTCTCCCTTTAATGCATCCTGCGTTCTCCCGGCACCCTCATTATCTCCATTCTGGAACAGGTAAGGGTATCTAGACTTCATCTCCTCCTCTGCTTCCGATGTCATTTCTTCTGTATGTTTGTTCCTCCACAATACCTTAACGGAGGCCACATCCTTCGTTCTTAGTTTGCGGACTTGTCGGTCTAATATAGCCACTGGTACTTCTTCATATGTTAGATCCTCTGTAACTTGTACATATTTGATAGGGACGACTCAAGAAGGATCTCCGATACATTTCCTCAATATAGATACATGGAATACCGGATGGACAAGTTCCAATTCGGACGGCAGTTCTAACTCATAAGCCACACGTCCAATTCGTCGAAGAATTTTATACGGACCGATATACCTTGGACTCAGCTTATCTTTCTTCTCAAAACGCATGACACCCTTCATTGGTGAGACCCTTAGGAATACCCAATCACCAACCTCAAACTCAAGATCACGACGTCGGACATCAGAATAGGACTTTTGCCTGCTTTGTGCCGTCTTCAATCATTCCTGTATCACCTTCACCTTCTTGATGGCTTGGTGGATCAAATCTGGCCCATATAACTCAGTTTCACCGACTTCGAACCATCCAACTGGTGATCTACATCTCCTCCCCTATAGTGCCTCGTATGGAGCCATCTTAATACTGGAGTGGTTGCTATTATTGTAGGCAAATTCTATGAGTGGAAGATGGTCATCCCAATTTCCCTTAAAATATAGAACACATGCTCGCAGCATATCTTCCAATGTCTGATTAGTACGCTCAGCTTGTCCGACAGTCTGCGGATGAAAAGCCGTTCTGAGATTCACCTGTGTGCCTAAACCCTTCTGAAAAGACCTCCAAAAGTTCGCCATAAATTGAGCTCCTCGGTCTGATATAATAGACACCGGCACACCATGAAGCCTAACAATCTCTTTTATATACAGCTTCGCATAGTCTTCAGCTGTGTAGGTTGTCTTAACTGGCAGAAAATGGGCACATTTTGTAAGTCGATCAACTATCACCCAGATGGAGTAAAAATTATGATAAGAGCGAGGTAATCCAATAATGAAGTCCATATTAATCACCTCCCCTTTCCAGGTTGGAATCTCTATATTCTGAAGCAATCCACCGGGTTTCTGATGTTCTATCTTTACTTGTTGACAGTTGGGACACTGGGCTACAAATTATGCAATAGACCTCTTCATGCTATCCCACCAATACTGCTCTTTGACATCATGGTACATCTTTGTCGAGCCGGGATGGATGGAATATCGGGATTGATGAATCTCATTAATAATCTTCTCTCGCAACCCTGCCACATTAGGCACACATAATCGGCCCTGGTATCTTAATGTTCCATCTACTCCCATCTCAAAAGCCGTAATTTTACACTGCTGAATGCCCTCCCTCAGTTGTGCTAATACAGGGTCTTCATATTGCCGTGCTTTTACCTCAGCTACCAAAGATGATTCTGATGTATTATGTACAGTACCACCTCCACCCTCAGAGTCTAATAATCTGCTTCTCATATTGGCTAGCTGATGAAGTTCTTTAGTCATCCCCCATTTACTTGCTTCCATGTGTACTGAGCCTCCCATTGACTTATGGCTGAGAGCGTCTGCCACAACATTGGATTTACTGGGATGATACAATATCTCGACGTCGTAGTCTTTCAGTAATTCGAGCCAACGTCGCTGTCTCAGATTCAACTCCTTCTGACTGAAGATATATTGCAAACTCTTGTGATCTGTGTAGATGTCTACATGGACGCCGTATAAGTAGTGCTGCCATATGTTCAAAGCATATATTACTGCAGCCAATTCCAAATCATGGGTTGGATAATTCTTTTCATGCTTCTTCAATTGTCTTGACGCATAAGCAATCACCTTCCCACGTTGCATCAATACGCACCCCAAACCTACACCTGAAGCATCACAATATACTACATACCCTTCTGTCCCCTCTGGGAGAGCAAGCACTGGTGCGGAGGTCAACCGATTCTTTAGCTCCTGGAAACTACGTTCACAAGCGTCAGACCACTGGAACTTGGTAGCTTTCCATGTTAACTTAGTCAATGGTGCTGATATAGAGGAAAACCCTTCTACAAATCTCCTATAATATCCTGCTAGCCCTAGAAAACTGCGGACTTCTGACGGTGTTGTGGGTCTTGGCCAACTCTTCACTGCATCGATCTTCTGAGTGTCGACACTAATACCCTCATCAGATATCACATGGCCTAGGAATGCTACTGAGTTCAGCCATAATTCACATTTGGAGAGCTTCACATATAACTTGCAATCCCGAAGGATCTGTAATAATATCCGCAAGTGGCCCGTATGTTCTGTCTCTGAATGGGAATACACTAGAATGTCATCAATGAATACAATCATGAACACATCAAGATAAGGCCTGAATACGGTATTTATGAGATCAATAAAAGCTGCCGGGGCATTTGTTAGCTCGAACGACATCACCAAGAAATCGAAATGCCCATATCTTGTCCGAAAGGCTGTTTTTCGAATATCCTTCTCCTTGACCCTCACCTGATAATACCCTGAACGTAGGTCGATCTTGGAAAAATATTTGGCACCCTGAAGTTGGTCGAACAGGTCGTCAATCCTTGGAAGTGGATATTTATTCTTTATAGTAACCTTATTCAACTGTCGATAATCGATACACATCCTCAATGACCCGTCTTTCTTCTGCACAAACAAGACTGGCGCACCCCAAGGTGAAGTGCTAGACCTAATGAAGCCCTTATCTAGAAAGTCCTTCAATTGCACTTTCAACTCTTGCAACTCTGCCAGGGCCATTCTGTATGGAGGGATAGAAATCGGGTGAGTGTCAGGCAACATATCAATGCTAAACTCAATCTCCCTTTTACGAGGAAGACCTGGGAGTTCATCTGGAAATTCATTGACTACGGGAATTGATTGTAGAATAGGTGGTTTGACCTCCGCATCCATAACGCGAACGAGATGATAAATGTACCCCTTTGAGATGATCTTCCTTGCCTTAAGATAGGAAATAAACCTACCCTTCGGCATAACAATATTCCCCTTCCATTCAATGATGGGTTTACTAGGAAATTGAAATCTAACCATCTTCGTACGACAATCAACATTTGTATAGCATGAGGTCAACCAGTCCATTCCCATTATCACATCGAAATCAACCATTGCTAACTCAAATAAAATCGCCGAGGTTTGACGACTACAAATCGTCATGATGCAACCTCTATATACTCTCCTAACAACCACAGAATCTCCTATTAGAGTAGATACCGCAAATGGTTTACTTATTAACTCAGGTTCGGCGCCAAACTTATCAGCCACAAGGTGTGTAACATATGTTAATGTAGATCCCGGATCAATCAACGCATATACATCATAAGAAAATACAGACAGTATACCTGTAACAACATCCGGAGATGACTCGAGATCATGCCGACCTGCTAGGGCATAAATTCAATTTTGAGTACCACTCAGACTCGGCATTGCACCTCTACCCTACCACGACCTGTCGACTCCTGGAAACCCCATGTTGGAGGCCGAACTGATGAGGAAGAACCCGACGCAGATCTAGTCGGTTGGACCATGCCATCACCTCCACTATTAGGACAATCCGCCTTATATGGCCAGGCTGTCCACAAGAATAGCATACATCGGAACCTCGACGACATAGTCCAAAATGAGCGTTGCCGCACTGATCACAACGTGGTGTTAGGGGCCATGTCTGACTAGTATCCCTGTGATGTTGCGAGCCTGATGCCCGCGAACTCTGACTTGGACCCGAATAGGTAAGTTGATATATCGAGGTCTCTGAAACTGTGGAGGGTCACTAGCTACATGTGGCGCCGAACTACTCGAAAACTGGGGCCTGACACTACTTCTGAAGTCACCAGAATACCCTGCAAACCTCGTCCTCTTATGCTGGCTCCTATCCTGCTCCCTATATGCCCTCTGCTGGCGCCTACGATCCTCTAGGGTCTGGGCATAAGCCTGAATACGGGAAATATCCATGCCCACTATCAAGGAGGCTGCCGTGCACTCATTTATCAGATGTGGTCCCAATCCGTTCACGAACAAATGAACCCTATCACTCATCTCGGCCACCATATGGGGAGCATACCTTGCTAAAGAATCAAACTGCATACTGTACTCTCGCACATTCATGTTACCTTGTCTAAGGTTCAAGAATTTATCAGCTCTGGCTCGTCGTACCTCAACTGGCAGGTAGTGACGAAGAAACGCCTCAGAAAATTCTTTCCACTCAGGTGGGGAAGCCTTCGGACCCCTGGATCTTTCCCAATTATCATACCAGAAAACTGCTAAATCCCGTAGCCGATAAGAGGCCAACTCTACTGCCTCCGTATCACTAGCATGCATAACCCGCAGTGCGTGATGAATCTGATCAATAAAAGTCTGCGGGTCCTCTTTGGGGTCTGACCCGGTGAACACTGGAGGATCTAGATTAATAAAATCACGAACTCTGGCACTAGCCGGTCTATCAGGAGCACCGGTAATCTGCCTCTGTGTCTGAGAAGCTACCAAACTAGTCAACAACTGCACCGTAGTCCGCAAGTCCTGGTATGTAGTACCAGATAGGGGAACTAGAGATGCTGGGTGGCTTCTAATGTCCTCTAGGAAGGTGGAGTAGATGAGGTCCGAGACGGCATCTCACTCTGAGGCTCACTTTGGCCTTCTCCAGCTTGGGGCACATGACTGGTACCCCTCCCGCATCTGTACCAAGCCGTCTACTAGTTGTTTGCTTCCTAGTCGAAGGCATCGCTGAAGGAAAACAAAGCGAAGGTTAGGGACGAACACTTACGACTCAACTCTATGCACGATCTAGATTCAGGAAGAAAGTAACAACCCTAAATGTGAGGCAGCCTCCAGATTATAAATGTGGCACGCTACACATCCATAATCAAGATTCTACTAGACACGGCTCATAGACAATCCCTAGGACAGACCTGCTCTGATACCAAGTTTGTCACGACCCAAGCCGGAGGACCGCGACTAGCACCCGGACCCTACTCGCCGAGTGCCGACGTACCTGTCATCAAACCTCTCTTATTATCAATAAGGCTGACGAGACCAGGATAAATAGCAAATAATAATCCTTATCAACTCAAACTTTCCGATAATAACATATACATACATATATAACATGCCCAACAAGGCTGTTATGCAAAAATTATATAACCAAAATACCTTTGCCGACAAGGCAGTCTTGCTATACAAAAGTCAACCCCTTGTCTATGAGCCTCTACAAGAAGACAAGTAATGCAACCTGTGTTGGAATAGGGCCCCGACATGCCCATAATGCCTATAACAAAATGCATACCAAGACCATGGCAAGTCCGGAGGAGGGATCTCGCCAATATCCGCTGAACTGGACAACCAACTATGGTGGGGGAGCCTCGTCTATATGTCTATCCGAACCTGCAGCACGACATACAGCGTCCACAAAAAAAAGGGGACGTCAGTACGAGTAAGGTACTGAGTATGTAAGACAAGAAAACATAATATGAGAACAGTAATATGCGTCGAGATAAGAAACATACAACCTGTACCATCTGGGTGCCTCTGAGGGCGACTAACCAGGAAATGCCTTATGTGCAAATGCATATACTGATATCCTTTGTAAAATCATATATATATATATACATATATATATATATATACATATATATATATATATATATATATATATATATATATATATA
>MCJB01000573.1:1943-18285 GCA_002018475.1 Nicotiana obtusifolia | reverse complement strand
GGGCTCATACCCGGCCATATCAAGCTCGGTCATAACTACACGGCCACCACGGCTCGGTCATAACTACCCGGCCACAACGGCTCGGTCATAACTACCCGGCCACAACGGCTCGGTTATAGACAACTATCACAAGTTGTGTCATTCGTTCACTTCTTCATTACATGGAATCATTCCAATTAAATCATATACAACCATATATGTGCACTCAATTCATAGCAACTCAATCATATATAATCATACATACATACATTCAATTCGTAACAATTCATTCGTGACTTACGTTCTCTCTTATCGTTCGAACATAGCATTTAATTCTCACATCAATTGTGCTTATCAAACAACACACTTGCAACCAAACGTTGACATATAGAATCTCATATAATAGGAGGGAATCAATGTAAGCTTCCTTAGCTTCTAAGAATAGAGTATACTTTTGGGGCTTCTTTGAGACATTGTATGGAACAGGAATCGTGCAAAAGAAAGAACGTTATAGTCTTACATACCTGGTGCGTATATCTAGCATCCGCTTCCAAGCTTATGGAAGTGCGTAGAATTCCTTAATCTACAATTTTGGGAACAACCCAATCATTACTTACTATACTTCATACTACTATTCTTATTCTTAATTCCTGAAGTTCATGAGATGTTTTTCCCTAAATCTCTTCCCTCTTAGACTTAATAAGCATTCCTATGACACATGCAATTCATTAGCTACCATAACCCACACTAGCAGTGGTGTTTAACTTAGACCCATAACTTCCATTCCCAATTTCATGGATTCTTACATGCATGCGTTGGGTCTTCAAGAATTTCTAAGAGAATGGGTGAAGGAACTTACCTTGCATGTTGATTAGCCTATTTCTCTTCCTCGATTCTTCAATCTTTAAGTTCCCTTTTGATTTTGGGTTTGCAAGAGAAGAACTCTAGTTAGGCTTCCTTCTTGTTCCTTCAATTTTATGTTTTCTTCCTTCAATTCTTTGTTTGAATGGAAGGAAATTAATTGGGGCTTGTGGGTTCTTTGAGAGGTGTTCTTAGAGAGCTTCAGATGTGTTTGGGTCTTACAAAATGAGTAATGAACGAGTTTGAGTCCCTTATATAAGTCAAGGGGTCTGAAGTTCAATTTCAGTGAAATGTCGAATTCGCGACGGGGAAGGGCCATTTCGCGGTTCGCTTTTGGGTTTCGCGGACCGCTTTTTGGTCGCGAAACACGACCCAAGTTTCTGTTTCAGTTAGCGATGGGAGGGGTCATTTTCGCGGTTCGCTTTTTCATTTCGCGAACCGCGTTTCTGTCGCGTTTCTCGCCTGGGCTTACTGTCCGTGTTCGCGATGGCCTTGTTGATTTCGCGAACCGCTTTTCCCATTTCGCGGTTCGCTTTCCTTCACTTGCCGTCACTTTTTCGACAAGAAGCCAACCCAGGCTTCTGCCTCACTTCGCGACTTGATTCGCGATACGCATGTGCATTTCGCGGATCACGAATTGGACATTGGGACGCTTTTTGTCCCTTTTGTTCTTCTCTTTTTTTTTTTCAACACTTTTCAATATTTCTCTTACTCATAGGCCCATACACACTTGCCACATCACGGCACAATCAAGTAGGCGAATTTACGGGGTATCACATATTCTTCATTAAAATGGTTTGAAATTTTCTAACAAAAAACCCTAGAAATTAAGCTCAAATCGATCTAAAATCATCAGATGAAGCTTCACTATCGATCTCAAATCCCTTTTAGCGTTATCCTTAGTCTATGCTCAATCGACATATTATGAGTTCCAAGTCAGGTTAGAGCTAATAGCAGCAACTTAAAATTTGAGAACCATATGTATTCAATCTTTCAATCAACAGTAGATATTCACCAGATTCACTATCAATAACTAGTATACTGTGGTATCAGAGCCAGCCCATCCCTTCGGAGGGAGGAAGAGTTTAACAAATATGTCTGAGTCATTTCCATCATCCTCTTCCCTAGCAAAAATGTATATGTCTCCTACTTTATATAAAACCTTGTCTAAAAAATACGATTATCTCTGTGAAGTAGATATCCTACCCGATGAACAAAAAGTATCCTCCGCTGAACTACCTCTCATAAACCCCTACTCAGCTTTCGCCAAAAAATCATTTGCACCCTGGACCCAAATTCGTTACTTAGTCCAACACAGACCAAAAGGAGTCAAGGAATATGTTGCTGCCTCAAAACTTGACCGGCATCCTATTCTTGTAACTCGAGTGGAACAATTTATCACTCTTCAAATCCCAGATGATTTTCCCAGGCAATGGAGAGATCATGGTTATACCCATATCCATTTTGGTGCTATCCGAATCTCTTTAACATATCACGGAAGAAAAGGTTAAACTGTTGTAGCTGGACTTTCTCTTCTAGATACAAGATACTTGGAGTACCAACATGCAAATTTGAGTACTGCAGAAGTTACCCTGAATGCTGGGACTGTCTTCATAACTATCTTTTCAAATTTGAACATGTCCCTTTATGATCCATACATGACCGAAGCACTAAAAATACAAGTCCAAATCCAAGGAGCCCCTCAAGCCAAAGATTCCATCCAAGCCACTCTTCATCACCAAATGGCGTGGCGAGTCCAAAATCATGCCATGGATCTTTTCCTTCCCGGAGGAGAAAATGCTTTACTCTTAAATATTGATGCTACCAAAGGAAACACCATGTGCACCCAAATACCCAGACAAATTTCAAGAGATGAACTTGTCAAAATTCTTCCTGATTCCTAGATCACAAATTATGAAAAGTTAAGAGAACCAGAGGAATCTCTACAATCTGGTGAACCAACTTTTACCAAAAGAAATGACAAAACCGTTTGCATAAGCTTTGACCATTCCCACCACAAAAAATCCAATAAAACCATCTTTTATTGGCAAATGATTCAACCCAAAGATACAACAGATACATATCCTGAACCTGATAGAGAGCTCTTTTGGAATATATAAAGCATCATGGAAGAACATGACTGGTGTCAAAATTTTGACAAAAATGGAAAAAGAACTTGGTGGTTCAAATGCCCCTTTACTGGACACTGCCCTTGGAATCTTGATTGCGACTATCGAGACTATTTAGAAGATCCAAATGGAGAATATGATGAACACCACCAGCGTCATAGGGAAAGGTTCGGCCTCAAAAAAACCAAACCAAAATCCAAGAAAAAGGGAAAAACCACTGAAAAAAATTTTGAGCCAAATATGAATATAAAGACCGTTCAATTGGCTCATTAAGCCGTCGAGGTAAATATGAATTTCTTGTCAGTTATAAACCCCAGGAATGGCCAGAATTACCAGAAAAATTCATTCCAAGTTGGGAGGATACTGAAACCACACCCAAACCCAAATTACCATCAGCCCATACCTCACAACCTAAAATGCCACCTGAAGCTAAAACATCAGCAATTCAAAAAATTACAAATCCCCCACAACCACAGATATTCATGCTAAGTCCTTCAAGCTCCAGCCATACCCAAGACTTTCCTTCACTTCAACCTTTTGAAAAGGAGGGTATAAACCATGCTCCAAATATTCCCAAGAAAAACGTAGTGCTACCTACTGGAAAAAACCCCCAACAAGTGACATCGAAGCAACAATGAACTGGCAATCCAAAAACTCCATCTGCCAAAACAAGGTACTGAACAACATTGGCAACACCACAAAGAACTGTCGCGACCCAACCTCGGGGGCCCGCGACCGGGCAACGAACCCTGCTTGCAGAGTACCGGTGAACCCTGTACATGACTACCCTTATTATTCATAAGGTGCACATACTTGCCAACACGACAATAACGACATTATACCTGTCAACTATAATAATATTACCTGACACAACGATATATCATAACATAAACATACATTCATTCACAACATAACCCACTGGGCTATATATACAAACCATGCAGCGGAGTACATAAGATGCCGACAAGGGAACATATTTACACATAGCCCAACTCCTGTTTATACATACACTGACACCTTGTCTAATGAGCCTCTATGGAAATACAAAATACTTAAGTCGGAACCGGGCCTCGACATGCCCAACACATCTATACAAAAGCATACCCAAGTATAGCAAGTCCGGAAGATGAGCCTTGCTATGTCTGCTGAACAGATAGCCTACTGTGGTGGAGGAACTCCGTCTGTCAATCTATTTGGACCTGCAGCACGATATGCAGCGTCCACAAACAAAGGACGTCAGTACGGAAAATGTACTGAGTATGTAAGACAGGAATACAACTGAAAACAGTAACGTAAGCAACATAATAGAAGCATACAGCTCATAACAATGGAATTTACCTCTGAGGGCAGCATACCTTACATATTCATTATAAAACTTATTTCCATCATTTCAGAGATTTAAAACATAATTCATTCTTCAAAGCATGTCGGTTTCATACATATTCACTTCATCAGGTGCATTACGTATTCATCACTTTAGCTTACTACTGCGCCACTGCGGGCTTCTCACTTTTAATTGCAACACATACATCACATAATCATTACTTTGAACAGTCACAATGCATACGTCCATATAGGACTATAATCAATAAATATGCCTCTGCGGGCTTTATTACTAATATCATTATTATTACCTTCCCGACTAATCGGTGTTTATACGTCATCATTGCCCGACCGAATTCATCATGGCTCGATGTTTATACGTCATCACTGCCCGGCCGAATTCATCATGGCTCGGTGTTTATAACTACCCGTCCGGCTATTGCTCGGCCCGGTGTATATATATCCTTTTTATATATATATATATATATATATAGTTGCACATTAGGTGCCTGTCCGACCGACTTATAAGACGGCTCGGTATATAAACAACTATCACGAGTTGACTCATTCAATCGCTTCTTTATTTCATGGGGTCATGCCAATTCAATCATATACAAACATACATATACATTCAATTCATAGCAAGCTTACTTACGACTTATGTTCTTACTTGTTACTCTTATTACTCTCCTTTCTCATAGTGTCACGACACTTAGTGCTTATATCGACTGAACTCATAAAGTGACATAGTGTCAAATAGATGGCAACATATAGAAACTTCCGTAAGAGGGAATCAATACAAGCTCTCTTAGCTTCTAAGAATAGAGTATTCTTTTGGGGCTTCTTTGAGATATTGTATTCGACAAGAATCGTGCAAAAGAAAGAACGGTATAGTCTTACATACCTGGAACGTATATCTAGCATCCGCTTCCAAGCTTATGGAAGTGCGTACAATTCTTTAATCTACAATTTAGGAACAACCCAATTGTTACTACTACGCCTCGTAAACTCTATTGTTCATAATCCGGGTTTCATGTGACGCTTTCCCCTAATTTCTTTCTTTATAGAGTTATTAAGCATATTTAGGACACATGCAATTCAAGATTGTTCATGACCCACTCTATGGGTGGTGTTTAACTTAGGCCCAAAGTTTTTCTTTCTCATTCCTATGGATTCTTACATGCATGTGTTGGGTTTCCAAGAATCTCTAAGTAAATGGGTGTAAGAGCTTACCTTGCATGTTGATTAACTTATTTCCCTTCCTTGATTCTTCAATCTTTAAGCTTCGTCTTTGATTTTGGGTTTGCAAGAAACAAGCTTCAGCTAGGGCTTCTTCTTTCTTCTTCAATTTTTATGCTTTCTTCATTGATTCATGTGTTTGGATGAAGAGGAATCGATTAGGGCTTGTGGGTTCCTTGAGAGATGTTCGTGAGGGTTTTCTGATGTGTTTGGATCTTATGAAATGAAATGGAAACGAGTTTGAGTGCCTTTTATAGGTCAAAGAGTCAAAAACTAAATTTCAGCAAAATGTTGATTTCGCGACGCAGAGGGCATTTCGCGGTTCGCTTTCTGGGTTTCGCGGACCGCTTTTTGGTCGCGAAATGCGACCTTATGTTCTGCTTCAGTTCGCGACGGGAGGGGTCAGTTTCGCGGTTTGCTTTTCCATTTCGCGAACCGCGTTTCCGTCGCGTTTCTCGTCTGGGACTTTCTGTTCGTGTTCGCGACGCCCATGCTCATTTCGCGATTCGCTTTTCAAGAAAGCAAATCGCTTTCTTGTCGCGAAGTACCTCCTCCAGCTTCTGCCCATGTTCGCGATATGCAGGGCCATTTCGCGATGCGCATGTGGGTTTCGCGGTTCGCGTTTCCCACAATGCCATCGCTCTTTGCTCATTTGTTCTTTTTCTTAACATTTTTCAACACTTTTCAATGTTTTCTTACTCTTAAGCCCTTACACATTTTACCATATCATAACTCAACTAGTAGATAATATTACACTCTTACGCCTTTCGTTCATTTTGTTTTCCCGCCCTTTTTTCTTAACATTTTTCAATATATTTCAACCATTCTTCTTATTCTTAGGCCCATACACACTTACCACGTTACGGCATAATCACATAGGTGAATTTACGGGGTATCACAAGAACGTGGCCCATACACAAAACAAAATGATGAGCAAAGTGGAAACAATTGAGAAAAAGATGGAGCAAACATCGTCTCGCCATGACGGACTAATCAAAGCCTTGGAACTAAGATTGGCAAATTTACAATACGTGATTTGTCCGCCAGGAACTTTACTTTTCCAATTCTCCCAACAACAACAAAAGAAGACGATTTCCATCAAATAACAGATTCAACTTTTGAGAAATGACCACTTTAAGCCGCAAACAACCCCAGTTTTCCCTTCAAAACCTACTTTCTTCTCTATGTCTCCACAAGCATATTCCCCACCTAAATTGGACTACACCTTTTCTACTTATCCATCTACCTCACAAAATCCAATCTCTTTCACCCAACCCTTAAAAGAAGAACAGGATTTTGATATCGCAAAAATGGTTTGGGAAAGGAAAGATGACCTTGCAGCACAAAAACAAACCAATAAAAGGCGAGACCAAGGAGAAAGTTCAAAAGGGTCCAACTCCAAAAATCTGATGATTTCTGACCAAAAGGCTCCAGACCTCTATTTCTCCCAGCCAAGATACATATGAGAAGAAGATACTCCATAGTCAGAATCTCTGAATTCATCTGACGATGAATCAATGGAAGATAGCTCTTAATCAAGCAATGAATCCACAACGAACTCTTCTGAAGATGACAATCCCCTAATATTTGTAAATCAGCCAAGAGAGCCAGAAGTATCTGAAGTAGATGAGGAACAAGAAGGCATGAAATATGACCCAATACCAGAAAGAAGATATGAGCCCATGGCGTCCAAGCTAGTTGAAACTGGCTTCCACACTTTCACCTTAGATGACGTCAAGGTTTCAAAATGGCCTCAAAGGATCCAAGACTTATATACTTGGATGGTGACCAAAAATTTGGTAGAACGAGAAAAGTATATTATCCAATCAGAACTCACTTCACGGTTCTCAGTAATCCTCAGAGATTGGTGGAACTCACTTAGAATTCAAGACAAAAATATCTTTCTTACTTCCCAAGATTTTGCCTTCAACTCCGGATCCTACATGAAATTTTATGCGGAAATACTGGCCAAAGATAGGAGAAAATGCGAAGACAACTCTTCGAGATGAAGTGTGTGTCATTCGATAGAAATGACATTGACAGGCATTTTCCAAAAATGGCGAAGATATACTTTTAAATCGGCGGAGACATCAATCTGAAGCAAGCCTTTGTCTCTTCCCTTCCAAAGCTGTTGGCAAGCCGAACCATGACCATCGTTGAAGAAAAGTTTCAGTCCATAACAATCCCGCAAATTGGTTACATCAGGCAAGCTATTTTCGTCGCATTGGATGACATTTGTACAAAGCGCTCAGCCCTAAGTCCTGTTGTTCTCCCTGAAGATTAATCGGTGCCGCATTTTAAGGATTTCAACACTGCATCAAATGCAATCTTAACCACAACTCTCATTACAAAGCACCCGGTCACAATTGAGTTCTTTCCAGCATTGAAGTACAGAACCAAGCTACTAGGGTCTGATGTGCCAGGAAAAGATCTTATTATTGGATTCGACATTTACAAACAACTTAGAGATCAACTCCAGATCAAGGCTAACGGGATAGCTTTTAAAAAGCATTTCAGACCTTATTCTGAGATTTCGAGGCTATTCCAAATTACCAATGACGAACAAATCAAAGAAATTGAGCAAAATCTCATTGAACATTCTTGTGCTGAATCCCACGAGGATTTCATGAAGAAAGGGAAAAGCCCATTATGGAAAAACCAAGAGTTCTTTTTATCAAGCTCCCTTTCAAGAAAAATGAAAACATCAATCTGACAAAGGCCAGTCATTTAGGCATGAATCCAGATCATCTCCAGCTTGCAAAGAAAGAATGCGAAGAACTTTTGGGATTTGATCTGATAGAGCCGTCGGATTCACAATGGGCATGCGAAGCATTTTATGTCAACAAAAGAGCTTAGCAGACAAGAGGAAAACTCAGGTTAGTTATTAATTACCAGCCACTTAACCATTTCCTCCAAGATGATAAATTCTCCATCTCAAATAAACTCACTTTTTTCTCCCACTTAGCCAAGGCCAAATATTTTTCCAAGTTTGATTTAAAATCTGGATTTTGGCAATTGGGAATCCACCCTGAAGAACGACCCAAAACGAGATTTTGCATCCCCGATCATCACTTCCAGTGGAAAGTCATGCCCTTCGGGTTGAAAACTGCACCCTCCTTGTTCCAAAACGCCATGAACTGGGTAAAAAAGATTTTCCCCAGCAAAACTGAAGTCAAAGCAAAAGCCAATTAGCCACATCTTTATGCTTTCTAATATACCAAGAACAAGTTCATTAAAGCCCACAGATCATCCACTGGAGTTGTTCAACCTCATGGATCCCTTTGATCCGTCAATTATTATGGAAAGAAGAACTTATTATGAGCTCCAAGTTTTCCGGCAATATGGCGGATCCATTCTCAAGCCTTATGGTGTCAATCCAGAATATCCATTCTGCCATATATTCATAGCTCAAGCCAAAGATTTTCCACAAGAACTACTATGGTTTTTCTGGTACCTATGCCATCAGTATTATATTTTCATGAAATTCAAATGCAACGTCTTCAAGGATTTTGATAACATTGCACCAGCCCTTAGAGTATTTTTACTATGGTTCAAGCCTAGAAGATATTGGAAGAAATGTTTCAGTAATTCCTACGCACCAAAGATATTCATGTTCATAGGCCAGTAAAGATCATTAATGAAAAAGTCCAAGCGCAAGCAGAGACATCATTCTGGTGTAAATTTCCCGTCCCCATTTTATCAATGGAGGAAGAATATAGCGAGGCACAAAGAATCCTTTTTCAGCAAAATAGGTGCATCCTGAGAGAGATATGGCTAGTGTCAAAATTTGGACAAAAATGGAAAAAGAACTTGGTGGTTCAAATGCCCCATTACGGGACACTGCCCTTGGGATCTTGATTGCGACTGTCGAGACTGTTTAGAAGATTCAAAGGAAGAATATGATGAGCACTACCAGCGTCATGGGAAAAGGTTCGGCCTCAACAGAACCAGACCAAAATCCAAGAAAAAGGGGAAAACCACTGAAAAATAATTTCGAGCCAAATATGAAAATAAACACCATTCAATTGGCTCATAAAGCCCTCCAGGTTATTATGAATTTCTTGTCAGTTACAAACCACAGGAATGGCTAAAATTTCCAGAAAAATTCACTCCAAGTTGGGAGGTGATGTGCCGGAGAATTTCGGCACATTTTGATACTAATTGCTTAGATTTTAACTTTTTTTAAATGCAATTTCCCTCGGTACTTATGTAATTTTAGTATTTTTTAGAATATGAGGTTTAAGGACCTAAGAGCATAGAAAAGAGTTCAAAAAGCCACAAAAAGACAAGAAAAGAGCAAAAAGGCATCGCAGATGTGGATATGCTATCGCAAAACCCACAAGCGAGCCGCATATCTCGCACCAAGATCGCAGATCAGGACAGACTGCTGGGCAAAGTTCAACGACAAAAATGCGATCTCATCTGCATTCGCATAACCTGTTTGCGAGTCGCATATTGCACAAGGAGATCGCAGACCAAAACAGAATCCTGGGCAAAGTTCAATGTCACAAATGCGGTCTGATCTGCGATCGCATAACGTGTTTGCAAGCCGCAGAAGTAACCGCAAATCATACATGAAGTCTACTGAAGGAAGAAAATATGATGCAAGATGCGGTCGCATTTCTGCAATGCGGACCGCAAACCATGAATGCGGTGGAGGCGAAACTAGGTTACAATCCGCGATAGACATGTCAAAAATTGCGGACCGCATGTCTGTTATGCGACAGAAATGCAGTCGCATATTCAACTTCAGGGCAAATTGGTCCGATTTTTGTCTCGATTTTTGGGCCTCTATAAATAGATCTGTTAGGGTTTTGTGGCGTATATCTTGTCAGATTTTGAAGCTACAATACAAGGCATTAATATTCCTTTCTTTTGGAAGCTTTTGGGTCAAGAATCTTTCACTTTGTAAGCTTGATGACATTTAATATTCTCTTGTTTTCAGATTTTAGTATGAGTAGCTATCCTTAAATACTAAGGTTGTGGACCCTAAATGGGTGTTATGTTAATGGGTGTTTAATATTGAATATATATATAACGGTTGGTTGATATTTTTTTACTTCTCATTCTTCATTTATTGTTGGTGGTTGCAAACATTAACAAGCGCTGTTAAATTCTATCTTCGCTTGGAAAAGTGGGGTAGAATTTGGGAGAAGTAAATATCAAAGACTCAATGCTTTAATCCTTGTTTAATAAAATCGCTTAGGAATAAGTGGGTTTTATTTGGCATAAATTGATTGTTCTTAATTGCAACTCTTTTATATTTGGAAAATCATAAAGAGGAAATACTACCTAACTATTGAAAAATATTGGGTAGTCACTTAGACATCATTTGCATATCAAAAAGAACCTTCTGTTAGAAATATATCATATTGACACCGATAGCATTACACTTCATTAATGGGGACACAACCTTGGTTTTTTTTAATCAAATTATTTATATTCTCAACATTTCGATTAACCTTTATTTAAAACCAAAATTAGTTCATACTCTTGTTACGGTTAACTAGGTAGAATTACGACTGTAGTCGAGTAACACAGTAGTCAAGTAACCTTTTCACACCTATTCCCTGTGGGATTCGACCCCAACCTTGTTGGGTTGTTATATTTGACATCGACCATATTACACTATTCATTAAAGTGTAATTTGAGCGTATCAAATTTTGGCGCCGTTGTCGGGGCATAAAATTTCAAAGCATGGCATAGAGGTTGACCGGGCAAAGATAGACATTATTTCTAAGCTTCCTCCACCCACTTCCGTTAAGGGTGTTCGAAGTTTCTTAGGGCACGCCGGGTTCTATAGGCGCTTCATCAAGGACTTCTCCAAGAATGCAAATCCTATGTGCAAACTCCTTGAGAAGGATGCCAAATTTGTGTTTGATGAGAAATGCTTCAAAGCATTTGAGGAGTTGAAGCAAAGGCTCACCATGGCACCTATTATTGTCACACCGGATTGGTCTCTTCCTTTCGAGCTCATGTGTGACGCTAGTGGTGTAGCTATTGGGGCAATGCTTGGCCAACGTCACAACAAGGTTCTTCACCCGATCTATTACGCAAGCAAAACACTCAATGGGGCACAAATGAATTACACGGTGACTGAGCAAGAACTTCTTGCCATTGTCTATGCCTTTGAGAAGTTCCGGGCTTATTTGTTGGGATCCAAGGTGATAGTGTACACAGATCATGCGGCTCTTCGCTATGTCATGGCAAAGAAGGATGCAAAGCCTTGGTTGATTCGATGGGTCTTGTTGTTGCAAGAGTTTGACTTTGAATTCAAGGATCGCAAGGGAACTCAAAATCAAGTGGCGGATCATTTGTCAAGGGTTGAAGAAGCAGGGAGACCAAAGGGAGATCTTGAAATCAACGATGCATTCCTGGATGAACACATATTGGCACTATCTTTTGCTCCCTGGTATGCTGATATTGCTAACTATTTTGTTAGTGACCTTATCCCGGACGGATTGGAATCCTATCAAAAGAAGAAGTTTTTGAGAGACTGCCGGCACTACTATTGGGAGGAGCCTTTCTTGTTCCGTGTTTGTGCGGACAATATTATCAGAAGGTGTGTTCCGGAAGAAGAGATTATGCCAATTCTAAAGGCATGCCACGACTCACCGGTTGGGGGTCATCATGGAGGAAATCAAACGGTGGCTAAGGTTCTTGAATGTGGTTAGTATTGGCCTTCAATCTACCATGATTCCAATCAAATGGTCAAGGCTTGTTACCAATGTCAAAGACAAGGTTCAATCTCCAAGAAGCATGAAATGCCAATGCACTTTGTGATGGAGATAGAAATCTTCGACGTCTGGGGAATCGATTTCATGTGTCCCTTTGTAAGCGCTTGCGGGATAAAATATATTTTCATGGCTGTGGACTACGTGTCCAAATGGGTTTGAAGCGATCGCCTTACCAAACAACGAGGCACGGAGTGTGACCACATTCTTGAAGAAGAACATCTTCACTCGGTTTGGCACTCCTAGAGCCATTCTTAGTGATGGGGGGTCTCATTTCTGTAACAAGGCCTTCAAGGTCCTACTTGAAAAATATGGCGTCAAGCACAAGGTAGCCACACCTTATCATCCGCAATCAAGTGGTCAAGTTGAGGTTTCCAACCGGGAGATTAAGAGCATTCTAGCAAAGACTGTTAATGCAAACAGGACCGACTGGTCAAGGAAGCTAGATGACGCATTGTGGGCGTACCGCACCGCGTACAAGACTCCTATTGGTACTTCTCCTTATCGGTTAATCTTCGGAAAAGCTTGTCATCTGCCTGTGGAATTGGAGCATAAGGCTATGTGGGCATTAAAAAGGTTGAACTTGGACTGGGCTGAAGCTGCAACGTTAAGGTCAACACAACTCAATGAAATGGAGGAATTCTGTTTCCATGCTTATGAAAGTGCAGCTGTGTACAAAGAGAGGATGAAGTTCATCCATGACAAGAAGATCTTGAAAAGAGAGTTCAAGTCGGGTGACTTGGTATTGCTCTTTAACTCTAGACTCAAGTTGTTTCCGGGTGAGCTCAAATCGAAATGGTCCGTTCCATTCAAAGAAGTCGATGTCTCTCCTTTTGGAGCTGTGGAACTAGCATCGGAAGATGGGCTCCGGACTTTCAAAGTAAATGGCCAACGAGTCAAACACTACTTGGGCACAGATGGCGAAAAGCATTTGGTGGAGCAGCTGGCTCTCAAAGATGGTCCGTGCCCAACCATTGAGTGACTTCAAAGGAGCCCCAACTTCGTCGTGCCGCGACGTTAAATCAAGCGCTTCATGGGAGGCAACCCATATGTGGTAACATTTATTTTGGTTCTTTAAATTTTTAATTTTTGATAGATAGATTTACTTGAGCAATTTGAAGAGTGTGTTAGAGTGCAAGGGATTCAAAAGACCACAACACTAGGAAAGAATGCATAAAAAAGGGAAGAAAAACCACTGCGTGAAGTGTGCTGCACAGATGCGGCCGCATTTTCACTATGCGGACCGCATTTCAGTCGCAAGCTCAAGCAGTAAGTTTGGCTAAAATTGTGATCAAAATGCGACAAGGTAATGCACTTTGCGGACCGCATTTACATTATGCGATCGCATTGTGTTTCGCATTGTTACCCCTTCAGCAGAACCCACCGCGTAACACGTATGCGGTCGCATAGTGTGTTATGCGGTGACTTTCCCATCGCAAAAGTGCCAGGTACATCATCACATTCTCTCATATTTCACTCCTTCAAAACAACGCAAAAAAAGTGAAAAGAAAAAAAGAAAAAACGAAAAACAAACAGAAAAAAAAACAAAAGAGAAAAAGGAACGACCAGAAAAGTGAGCCAAACAGAGATCGAATAGTACCAACGACGAACACCCGTTCAAAATCTCCATACTTCTTGTACTTTTCTTCATTGGTATGTGTCCCGATCTCCTAAAGTTCACTTCTATCTTTTCTGTGGTTTTCTTTATTTTCGTTTTGCATTTTTGATTTTGTTGCTTGCCGTAGTTGCTTGTATATATCGTGGTTGTTTCTGGGGTGCTGGGTAGAGAGACCTAGGACTGCCATTGTTGGGGGATGAACTGAATCGCGAGAGAAGGCATTTGCGGCCCGCAAAATCCAAATGTGGTCCGCATTTTGGCCGCATCCTTAACCCTAGTCTCCTCAAAACGATGACAAAATGATGTGCCATTTGCGATCGCATAATTAATATGTGAACCGCAAAGGCACCGCAAACTGAAACAGAACACCCAATTAAATCCTTGTTATCTGCGGTTGTTTTGCGAGCGCATTTCACACTTTGCGGTGGAGTTTGCGATCGCATTTTGTTATTTTATTTTGTGTGTGTGCAAGTAAATTCTGCGATGGTTATGCGGTTCGTATAGTGGTTTCGCGATCGCATAACCCATTGCAGATTGAGATCCAGTACTGCACAGTTAAGATTGCGACAAGTTTGCGGTCCGCATAGTAGTTATGCGACCGCAAACCATGTCGCATTTCTTATTTTTTTTAATTTTTTTCTGTATTCTTTTCACTATTGCTTACCATGTCGCATACATTTCACCTTAGTACAGATATGGCTCCCCAAAAGCATGCAGCCATCAGCAGGCAAGGCTAGCAGCTCACAGGCCCCAGCTCTAGTTCCCGACCAATCAGAGATCCCTCCTTCAGCATCAGAGGGTCAGCCGGCTACTGACTCCCATGGCGCTTAGTGCGCCCCAGGGAGCCCCTTCAACTCTACTCTATGTTCATATGCATTGGGGACAATGCATGCTTTTGGTTGGGGGTGGTAGCCTTGTCGGTACTTATGCGACATTAGCAACTGTTGTACATATTCATACATTTATTTTATAAATAAACTTATGTACTCATGTGTATTTTATTCGTGATTTTGTATACATTAGTGTTTTGTGATTTTTGTACATAAGTTGTCTTTAAAAACTAATAGATAGTTGTCCATCTTTAGTAATTAGCAATACATTCCCCTTGTTTTTTCTTTGCCGGGTTCTTTTTCAATGGTGTAATTGTAGAACCAGGACAGTAGAATGAAACATGTTGTCCGGGTGGGTGTAATTGTCTAGTCTCAAGCATGTGTGTCTGTACATAGCCGATACCCTTTCAAAAAAAAAAAAAAAAGATCAACTATGTGAACTTGAGGCTCGTTCTATGACTCTACATCTACATAGAGTTATGCATGTATACATGATGAAAGCTTTGAGTTGCCAAATGTTGACTCAAGGGCTTTAAACTATGTGAACCAAACAGTTCGTGTGCCATGTGTGTGAGTTCTTTGTGTAGATAATCCTTGTGTTTGCTTCTGCCCTCTAGAACTTGCCCGGTTGGTTTTTTGATGCTTATAATAATTACACTTGGTTGGAGGGATGATCTTAGGCATTCTTTGTTTTATTTGCGAAACCTCTTTAGCTTTCTAGCCTACCATTGCATAAATAATATCACTAGTGCCCTATTCGAGCCTTTAACCTTTTCTTTGGCCACCTCACTACAAACCTTTCCCTTTTGTAAAATAATTACCTCTTTTGAACTCGTTCCTCCTTGAACATTGAGAAATTAGGCTAAAAGCCTAAGTTGGGGGTGTGGTGTCAAAGTGAAAATTGGTAAGGTTGTACATTGAGTGTAGGAGCATATACCTCAAAGTGCTCATATGAAATTATGCAAGCTCCAAAAAAAAAAAAATTGTTATGGAGCCTTGAAGAAAATTAGAGAGGTATTTAATGTGGTTCCATATTGGGAACTAGACGCCAATGTGGCTATGGGGTTTGAAAAGAAACAAAGTGCAAAAAGAAAAGAAAATGTGATTAGTGTTCAAGGAGAATGTAGTCACTTATATATAAATACTTATCCGACCCTTCCCTAAACCTACATTACAAGACTAAAAAGTCCTTATGGGATCTCCAACCGAGCGTTCTTAGAATTAAGTGACGAATTAAAATAAGGGCAAGCCTATGGTATGGTATGTTGTAACACTTGAAACTCTTTTCTGAGAGTGAGTGTATTTGTGAATTAGTCCCTTTTTTTTGTCATTGTAAATATTGTGATTTTGGGACTCTCTTTCTAGTGAGGGCACATGAACTGCGAGGTTGAACAAAAGTTGAGTTTTTGAGTAAAACGCAAGTGCACTCAGCTGAGGGTAGCATTTTGTCACGTTGTCTGAGGCTCAAAGTTCACAAGTTGATTAGTTTTCCTTGTATATATTGATGGTTCAGGAAGGGTAAAACACTCGAAGATGCATGCATGAAATACTAACAACAAACACCGTCCATGGTCACTATTGTTTCATGTCTTGTAGATGGAGTCTAGAATAGGATAGTGTCATCTTAGT
>MCJB01000572.1:0-18289 GCA_002018475.1 Nicotiana obtusifolia | reverse complement strand
CGGCCGGGTAGGCACGTAGCTGTGCATTGCCACTGATCAGTTGGGCAGAGATGATGTTGTGATGATGAGCTCACCCCACAGAGGGATTTATTATTATTGTTATATGATATGATATATATACCTCCACAGTGAGGAATGATTTTACGAGCACGCATTTACATTTATGTTGTGGATATGGTCGCCCTCAGTGGCTTTGAATAGAGTTTCAGGTTATTTGTAAATCTCTTCTCATATTATTTACCTTACTTGTGCTTGTCCTTGCCGCCCTACATATTCAGTACATATTTCGTACTGACGCCTTTTGTGCGCTGTGTTCATGCCCACAGGTGCTGATAGACAGGCCGGCGTGCCCCCGCAGTAGGACACTAAGATCCGCGGTTGAGTGTCGCACTCCACTTCTTCGGAGTTGCTGGTAGTGAGTCTATAGGTACAAATGCATATGTATATGTATTGTTTTGGGTATGTCGGGCCCCATCCCGACTTGTTGATATTGTGTTGCTCTTTTAGAGGCTTGCAGACCAGTTGTCAGTGTATATATGTTTTGCATGGCCTTGTCGGCCCCCTGTACAGTTGGCATGACTATATAGTCTTGTTGGGCTTATATATATATATATAAGTTGTTGTTGGGTTCTTGTTAGTGTCATATTACATGTCACAGATACTATTGTTGGTTCGCTCGGGCCTTCGGGTGCCGAGTGCCGGCCACGCCCCCAAAAGTTGGGGTGTGACAAGGTGTTTGGTCAAACCACTTGCATCGGAAAAGTATGATCTTCTTATTTGGCCAACCTGAATATGATAATTCTAGAATCTCTTTGATCACACCATAATAATTATTTTCTCCATCCTGGTTGCCTTCAACACCTTTGACACACACCCCACTGTTATTGCTTTTTTTATACTTGGAGCATTCCTTGGTGTGAAATTTGTAATTATTCACAAAGTACTTAGACATAGTTGTAATCGTAGGTGCAGGTCCCCAAGATATATCTTTCAAAAATTGGTTAACACCGTTGTTTGTATTATTAACCACATGTAGTGTTAAATAAATCACAAATGAGCAAGTATATTTACAAGTGACTAAGTACATATATACATATGTGAGAAAGTATAAAGATGCACTTACACACTATTTATACCATGCCTCAAATGTGGAATGTACAACATCATGGCCAAATTGACTCACGAAGTCACTGAGCGACATATTGAAAATTTTGTTAGTTGCATCAACTAAATTAAATAGTCGTCCATGTAAATTAATCTTACGTCAACACTTACTTAAGAAGGGGTTGAATTTTCGGATAATTTAGCAACACATGATTTGAAGCTGATTTGTACTCCATACTACTTAGGCCCCTTTTTGATTGATCTTTAGAACCTCGGCCTGGTTGATTGAACATGGACATTGGTGGATATAATGGATCATTATCAATCACAACATTGTGCCGATCGGGGCTATTTCTAGCACATGACACATGACTGTCGAAGTAGTAAGAACAAAAATGGGCAGTTTCCTTTGCAAGATAGGCTTCGCATATGGATCCTTCAATCTTTTTCTTCTGTTTAACAAATCGTTTACACTTGCTGATAGTCTTGCTCATTGTTATATTATACGACAGTGTTAAAGAAAATTATAAGAATGAATCAAGGTTTGATCATTACCTCTCGATTGGATACATCCACCTGCATTGAACCGGCCCTCCAAGTCGCGCCTCGTGTACAAGGTTAATTGGAAGGTGTTCCATCAGGTCAAAGAAATCACATGGAAAAATCCTTTCCAACTTATTACTTATTATAGGAATGTTCTGATACATTTGAAATAGGTTTTCTTCCCTTAATGCGGTAGAACGTAAGTCTTTGAAGAACAAACTTATCTCTGTAATGGGTTTCCAGATATTTTCAGGCAAACCACAAAATGCAAAAGAGATTAAGGTTTTCATAAGGATATGACAGTCATGACTTCTCATATGACTCAGCTTTCCTTCAACCACATCAGCATATTTTCCCAGGTTTGAAGCATAGTCCTCAGGCATCTTTAGGTTTGTAACCCACTCACTAATCTATCATCTTTGTTCCATAGTGAATGTGTAGCTGCCCTTGGGCTTGAACACTTTATCATTGTTCGTAGACTGCAAATATAGTTCACATTGCCTGCAATATTCTAAAAGTAAGTCCAGTTTAGCCTTCGGGTTGTCTTTTGTCTTAATTTTTATCATCCATTACTGTGTTGAACAAATTGTCAAAATAGTTCTTCTCAATATGCATGACATCAAGATTGTGCCTGAGAAGATTATCTTTCCAATATGGCAACTCCCAAATATGCTCTGTTTTGTCTAGTTATGACTCATGAGTATTTAGAAGGTGAGGCCTCGGTAACTTTAGTAAAGCTCTGAACCCTCTCCCAAATTTCCTTAACGGACAAAATTGGAGGTGAAAAATCATATTCAACTATATTCTTTTTTAATGCATTCTTCATCCTTCTGAACTCATGATCAACTGGCAAGAACTGACAATGACAATCAAACCATGACTGCTTTCGGCCATGTCTTAAAGTGAACGCTTTACCATTTTCTATTGCAGTAAGGACATGCTAACTTTCCAGTAGTCATCCACCCAGACAACATTCCATACGCAGGAAAATCATTAATGGTTCACATTAAATTAGCATGCAAGTTGAAAATTTGCTTAGTTGATATGTCATATGTCTCAACTCCATCATATCACAACTGTTTTAGCTCATCAATCAGAAGTTGTAAATATACATCAATCAAACTCTTCGGATTGCGGGAATCGGAAATAACACAATTTAAAAAAACATATGGACTAGTCATACACATTTGAGGCGAAAGATTATACGGCATAATAAGACCGGCCAGCATGAATATGGTGTTACAGAAACAGAAAATGGCATGAAACCATCAACATACAAACCCAACCGATCGTTCCTCAGTTCATTAGCATAATCCGAATATGTCCTATCAAAATGCTTCCAAGCTTCCCCATCTAAAGGATGACACATAACACCGGGCAACCTTCTATTTTCATAATGTCATCTCATATGAGGAGCGGAACTTATCGATGCGTACAACCTCTTTAATCTAGGAATAAGAGGTAAATAATGCATCGACTTCACATCAATATTCTTCCTGGTGAAAACCCGCTTAAAATGAGTTTTTTCATAAAATTTATAACCTTCTAAATCTGCATCACCTTTATAATACCACATGCAACCATCTTCACAACAATCGATTTTCATACACGAGAGTCATAACTTAGAAACCAATCTTTTAGCCTTATAGAAATCTACAGGTATGTTGAAAGTTGGTTCAACTAGTTCACTCATGAGGCCAATGAAAGAATCTATTCCCGCTTGAGAAATATTTGTATCTGATTTGATACTTAATAGTCTAACCGCAACAGACAATTGAGAGTGCACACTCCCTTCACTTAGTGGACGACTAGCGGCTTCTAACTATTCATAAAAATATTTTGCCTCTTCGTTAGGATCTTGTTCAACACTTTTATGGGGTTCAAACTCGAAGTGCATCCCAAAAGCATCCGCAACCATTTCATAGTATCTAGGATGTTGAACGTTATTCCCCACCGACCTACTACTTTAACCAACAACTATGTTATGAAATACACCATCACTACCATCAACCTCTCCATGATTAGTCCACACAAAATAATTATCCATAAACCCATTTTTATAAATATGAGTCTTAACATCCTCCGATTCGAAAAAATGCAAACTTCACACAAGGACACCTAGTCATCCCTCCGAACTGAAATGGTTCAAGTGACATTGCATACCTAATAAATTGCATGTTATATTAATTGAATATTTAAATTAATATGTATAAACTGCATAACTAATTGATATTGTTGTTACAAATTAATTTATGCATTAAATAATTTAAGTGCATAAATTTGAGTTTTGTTAATGCATAATCACTGTAGTTCAAACCACAAAATTAAGAGCAATAAGTTCATAATTTAAAGTTCTCTAAACCCGAGCTTATATAATTTACACACCATAAATTAACTAGTAATCATAATCAAATAGACCACTATTAGTGCATAATCGATTAGAGTTACAATTTAGTTATCTTTAATTACAATGTACTTAATTCTAAATCTAATATAGTTCAAACAACAAAATTAAGAACATCCAACTTCATAAATTAAGAGCACTAAACCCTAGTTTATATAATTTCTACACCACAAATTAACTAGTTTAAATAATTTATACACCTCTATTAGTGCATAATCAATTTAATTATAATGTAATTAACTTTAATTATGATGTAGTTCAAAAATCCTATTTAGTCACATAAATCCAAAATAGACAAAAACCCTAAAAAATTGAATAAAATTATATTAGGCATGCAATAAATTAAAAATTAAAAGGCTAATAAGGTAGAACACTAACCTTGAAAGAGAATGGCAGTGGTGGCGGCGGGAGGGGAGTGACAGTGGTGGAGGCGGTAGGCGGCGGGCGGCAGTGGCAGGCGGCGGGCGGAGAAACACTGGTGAGGTTGGGGGAGACGGAGCTTCGATTTTGGGGATGGGGGACTTAATTTTGGGTGGGATTTGGGCAAAAAGATGTGAGAAAGAGAGATGGAAGAGAGAAAGAAGAGAGAAAGGGAAAAGATGAAAATGGGAAAGAAAACCCGTATGTCCAGTCTAATTAGAATGTTCATGACCGACTTCGGTCAAAAATATCGGTCAGTAATAATAAAATAATATTTTACCGTTTGACATCAAATATATCGACCAAGTTCGGTCGGAAACTTTGAGTTAATTTTTCCCGCCCAGGCCCAATTTTTTTTTTTCCATAACAAACCTAAAATTTTAAAATAATTATGAATATACCGACCAATTTCGGTTGGTATTACTGGTCAAAAATGCCAACAACTTATAAATTATTATTATTTTTATTCTATATATATTTAACAACATAAAATTGTATATATAATACACACACACACAACGACTATATCAATTGAACTCTATCAATTATATATGTAATGTTTATCATCCGTGTACTTTTGTATAAATTACACTTCATATCCGTATACGTGTAATATATTATAATAAAGTGTATGATTTTATTTCATTTATGATAATTTACACTTACATATATATGACAAGCGTGGATGATTTATTCTCAACTGTTCATACTCGAATGCTTTGATCGGTGAATAAATAAGAAAATAAATCTTGAAGTTTAAGTGACTAGATGCTCCGGTATAATGAGTGACTAGATGCTCCAAGATGTGTACAATCGATACAGTCTTGAATGTTTTATTCTCGATCATCTTATTATTATGTGCTCGGATACTTTATCAGTGGATCAACTGGAAATTCAATTAAACTTACTATAACACATTTAAAAACAAAGTGTATAGTTCTATAAAATGTAGTGCTATAGAGGATAATCAGACATGGAGTCTAGTCCAATTACCATATGGCAAACAACCCATATGGTGTAAATGGGTTTATAAAATTAAGTACAAGGCCTCAGGGGAAGTAGAAAGATATAAGGCTATGCTTGTGGCTAAGGGCTATACTCAGAATGAAGGCTTAGATTACTGATACATACTCACTTGTGGCCAAAATGGTTACTGTGAGATCTGTCATAGCAGTTGTTGCACACTCAGGTTGGCCTCTTTATAAAATGGACGTTCACAATGCATTTTTGCAAGGTGATATGAATGAAGAGGTGTATATGACTATTCCTCTTGGTTTCTCTAAGGATGCTGCAAGGCAGGGGGAGTATCAGGTCTGCAGCCTTCGTAAGTCATTGTATGGTCCTAAACAAGCTTCTCAACAGTCAAATATTAAACTCACAGAAGCATTGCAGGAGATGGGGTTCTCAAAAAGCCACTATAACTACTCTCTTTTCACAAAGAAGTGAGGAAGCTGCCTACGACAAGTGTTGATCTATGTGGATGACTTGATAGTCACAGGCAATGATGCTGATAAGATCTCTAACACTAGAAGAGATTTGCAAAAGTTCTTTAAAATGAAGGACTTAGGAGAACTTAAATTCTTTCTAGGAATTGAATTTGCAAGGTCACATAGAGGCAAATACATGAGTCAAAGGAAGTATGCCCTTGAATTCATCTCAAAACTAGGTTTAGCAGGAGCCAAACCTGCAAGCACTCCACTTGAAGTGAACCAAAAACCGACCTCTATTGACTTTGATCAGCTAGTAGGTCCATCAGATGGCATGGCACATGATGCAGCACTACAAGATGCAGGAGAATATCAGAGGCTTGTGAGTAGGTTGTTGTATCTCACAATGACCAGGCCAGATATCTCATTTGCTGTGCAGACAGTCAATTCATGCATGCTCCAATACAATCTCATATGAATGTAGCTATTAGGGGGTTGAGATATATTAAAAGTGCACTTGGACAAGGCTTATTGCTACCAGCAGAAGGAAATGGGGAGCTGAGAGCATACTGTGATGCAGATTGGGGGACATGTCTTCAAACTAGAAGATCAGTAATAGGGTACCTGATATTCTATGGAGATGCTCTAATCTCATGAAAATCGAAAAAACAAGAGATAATGGCAAGGAGCTCAGATAAGGCAAAGTTCAGAAGCATGGCATCAACAGCAGCAGAAATAGTTTGGTTAATTGGACTGTTTACAGAGTTGAACATTGAGCTCAATAGGCATGTAAACATGATGTGTGATAGCAAAGCAGCTATTCAAATAGCTGCCAATCCTATATTTCATGAACGTACAAAACACATAGATAGAGACTGTCATTTCATTCGAGAAAAGATCAAGGCACGCTTAATCAAGACAGTACATGTGAATACGAAGGAGCAGATAACAGATCTGCTGACTAAAGGTCTTGGGAAGACACAACATGACCACCTATTATGCAAGCTAGAAGTGAAGAACATTTTCCTCCCCTCCAGCTTGAGGGGGAGTATTGAGCCAACATGAAGAAATAAGAACTTTAGTGACCTAAGTGTACATAATCCAAAGCTGTAACTAATTTAGTGAAGAGTACTGTTAGTCGATTAATTAGCTGTAGATACTTAGAGTAGGGAGTTAGTCAGATATGTATAAAAGGGATTAGCTAGTGCCATTAGCATGTAAGCATTCATTCTATGATGAAATGAAGAAGCAAGTTGCTCTCTCTAGTCGATCTCTCTCTCATTCTTCTAGATTCTTCTCATCTCATTTCGATCCTAGAATTCAGGGGCGGATCTACGTTGACCGCGCCGGGTGCTGAAGCACCCATTAACCCCGATGCAAACTCTGTATAATTATATAGAAAATATAGGGAATATTGGTATAAAGAACTAGCAAGCACCCATTAAACAAAAAGTCTTCTGGGTGCTTTGGTTAAGAGGTGAGAATAGAGTGCACAAATATGAAGTGGTTAGGGATCGATTTTTGCATGAATCAATTTTTTTATATGGCAAGAGAGTAAACACCCACGACCTTAAAATCCTGGATCCGCCACTACTAAAATCTAAATATACGTGAAGAGGGATATCAAATATCTTTAGCAAAATTTGATAGTAAGCAACAGTAGCAAGGAAAGCTTTAGCATCGGATATAACTCTTTATGTAAAAATTGTAAATTATACCGATATTTAGTATAGTAGTTTAAGGAGAAGGTTGTGGCGAAGGCAAGAGTTTCATTAAAGAGATTAAAAAAGCTCTTATGTGTCTAAGGGATTCAGTAATTTATACATAATATATACAAATACTTCTTCGCCAATTTGTATATTACAATTTCCTGCAAAGGAGACCTGTACCCTTGCTTTGTTGCTATTGCATGATACTTTGGCACGTGAGTTGTCCGTGCAGCGTGTGAGTGTCTGTGCGGATTCATATACTGATACTTTGGCACGTGAGTTGTCCGTGCGTATCCATATATTGATACTTTAGCACGTGAGTTGTCCATACGGATTTATATATTGATATTATTGACACGTGATTCAGTTAAACCTCCTTATTCGGCCCCGTTACTCATGAGTATTACCGAATTACTAGTGTTCAAGTATTTTGCATTTCAGTACAAGTATTCATTAGATTTATTATCGAAACGTTTTTTTATCAGTTCCGACAATTAATATATTCCAGTCAATATAGCATATTAGCACTATGATTCTCACACAAGTTTCAACTAATTGAGAAGAAATATATCAAAAGCAAAATGCATTGACTTTGGACAATTTCTTGTTTGCTTGAGGCGCCAATATGCTGGTAACTATTCGTATATTCTTTTGCAAGTCTCTGTTACGAAAACGTCATGACATTTAATAAAAGTTTTTTTTTTCTACATTTAATAAAAGGTTCAACAACCAATTATTAGATTTTTTTATTTACCTTTTCTTTTTTCCTTTAAAGGGGTTACATTAAATTACATGTATAATAATCTTTAATCCAAAGTAGTTGAGGTTTATCTATTTTAGTGGATTTATTATAATCTACACTTCTTTTAGGGCACTGTTAAGGTATTCTTACCCTCCTTTTATTCGAGCTAAGATCATCTATATTTTACAAGATTTTATAGACAGAGTAAAATCTTTTTTTCATATTTTAAATTGTTTTTTTGTTGTTGAGAAATTGAAGTACATTAACATGATAAATAATGACATTATATTAACAGCCAGCTCATGAAATAGAATATCTTATATGGGACTTATAAATCCGAAAGTGCTGAGTAAATGAGGGGTTCATTTAAATTCACATATGGTCACATAATTATACTTTTTTTTTTTAATTTCAATCAAAGTCATGATAATTGGTCAAATAACTATACGTTGTTTGGCTAATCTCACACGATTTTTCTCAAAAGATCTCACAACATTAAGAGATTTTGATACGTTATATGTAACTTCTCAATCTTTATAGTTACCAATATAGGACTTTGTTCGCACACCCAACAGTAAAATTCTAGTGGACGTAAATATTTTTTTGCTGAAGTGTCAAATCCCACATTGTTTCACTTTTATAAAACAAATGACCTTTGGCAAAAAAAAAAAAAACAAATTGCTTGCTTACATCATTAACTTATCTATATAAATATGTCTCACTTGGTAGCAACCTTTTCCTACACTTGTCTGTCTGAGTTTTTTCAAACAACTGAATTTTTTGGAAGCAAATAACAAAGGACAAGACAAAGTGGGATCATAATCTTGATTTCATTAATTTGTAGTCGAAAAAGACAATGAATGGAAAAAATGGCAACAATTTGGTCAATGAAATTCAAGAATTAGAAGAAGAGGAGAATTTTTATTATTCTACAAGTGATTTATTTGAAATAGATCATGGAGGTGAAGTGGAAGGCAGTTTGTTTTCATTTGACTTCAATAATATAGGAGATCATGATATTGTTTATGTTGTTGTTGGGAATAACAGTGCTGCAAACACAAACAAGATTAGCCTGGAGTCAAGCATTGATGCATTGTTTTGGACTCTCAATCATGGTGTAATTAATCCAAATTCTGCCATTGTTTTCCTTATTCATATCTTTCCTCAAACCAAGCTCATCCCTACTCCTTGTAAGCGCTCTCTCTCTCTCTTCTCTCTCTCTCTAACACACAAAGATGCATAAAAAATAGTTTCGTAAATGCCCTTAACTTTAACAGAACTCCAGCGTGAATGGAGTGGATTCCCACCTATCATTATACTTCAGGAAAAAGGTCCAAATTTACTCTTGACAATAGCTTAAAGTAACATTCTATTATACTTGAGATAGAGCTTTGTGGGGTCAAACGGTAAATACGAGATAATTTACTAAGGACAAGGGTATAAATGACCTCAAAATATAAAAAAGGGTAAGCTCATCCCTACTCCCTGTAAGCTCTCTCTCTCTCACACACACAAATAGAGATGCACAAGAAATAGTCTCGTAAACGCCCTTAGACTTTAACAGAACTCCAGCGTGAATGGATTGAACTCCCACGTATCATTATACTTCAAGAAAAATGTCCAAATTTATTCTTGATTATGGTTTAAAGTAACATTTATTGTACTTGAGATAGAGCTTTGTCAGGTCAAAGGGTAAATACGAGATAATTTACTAAGGGCAAGAGTATAAATGACCTCAAAATATAAAAAAGGGTAAGCTCATCCGTGCTCCTTGTAAGCTCTCTCTCTCTCACACACACAGAGATCACAAGAAATAGTCTCGTAAATGCGCTTAGAGTTTAACAAAACTCCAACGTGAATGGATTGAACTCCCACGTTTCATTATACTTCAAGAAAAATGTCCAAATTTACTCTTGATTATGGTTTAAAGTAACATTTATTGTACTTGAGATAAAGCTTCTTCTATCTTGTTAGAGGGTAAATACAAGAGAATTTGCTAAAGGCGAGGGTAGAAATAATCTCAAAATATAAGAGACGGTAAAATTAAAATATTTCTTTTGTCAGAGGAGTATTTACGTTTTTCCTTCTTGAAAAAAAAATTATTTGAATTTAGATCTAATTTAGTTTATTGTGCTCTATAAACAATCCAAATTTGATAAATATTTAATGATGATGATGATACAACAGTGGGAATGATGCCAATCGACCAAGCGAATGAAGTGCAGAAGGAAAGTTATATGAGTCAAGAAAGAAGCAAGAGAAGGCAGTTTCTCCAAAAGTTTGTTGACATCTGCTCTGCTTCCAAGGTGCACAAATAAACAACACAATTTCTTTTATAGCACGTTAGCTTCCTTGAGCCGAGGGTCGATCTGAAATAGCCTCTCTATCTCTATAAGATAGGAGTAAGATCTATATACACACTATCCTTCGCAGACCCCATTCATAAAAAAACACTGGGTTTATTGTTGTTGTTGTTTGCCTATAGCATGTTAGCAACTTGCAGAAACAACAGTAAGGAGCCGCATAACTCAAGGGTAGTCAGTTGAACACTCTTATTCGAAAAATTATAGTGTATATAGGTCAAATATTACGTTATGATATGTCGCCACTTTAAACAGGTTAAAGTGGACACTATACTAATTGAGAGTGACATGGAAGCCAAAGCTATACTGAACCTCATTCCCATCTGCAACATAAGAAAGTTGATTCTTGGTACTTCTAAAGCCAATCTCAAGTATGAGCAAAAATTACTCAACTGCTACTCCACTTCTCCATCAGTTTTAAGCTGCTTTCTATTAGTCATCTTCCTAATAAAGTTCATAAACTCATCTGATAGGAAAATGAGATCAAGAAGAGGTAACGGAACGGCTGATCAGATATTACAAAATGCACCAGAGTCCTGCGAGGTTAAGATCATATGTGAAGGCAAGGAAATTGTAGAGCTACAGATGTTTGAATCTCCTTCTCTCCGGAACTCCAATGGCAGCGCAACGTCCATTGAAGGCCACATCCAGAATCAGAATCAAGAGGTCCAGAATGAATCCATTGGATGTGGAGGATGTTTTGGAGCCAAGATCATGTCTTAGATCTATAGCTCATAGTATCCTACCAAAGACTTGAAAGATGTAAATATCTGTCACCAAACAGCTGGTTTTCACAAGCATCTCCCTTCTTTATCATACCATAAATTACATGTTACTATTAACAGTTACTGTACATTCAAAAAGTAATACGCCAATGTATCATTAACAAAGAAGAATCTTTATTTTTCCCATTTTGCACTTCATCCTGCTAAGATCCTAATAAACATGGCTGCTTTTGTAGACATTGCAAAAGTGGCTGATTTCCTAACCCAAGAAAAGGGCAGCCCAATGCACTAAGCTCTCACATGCGCGAGATCCGGGAAAGGACCGGATCATAAGAGCCTATTATACGCAGCCTTATCCTGCATTTCTGCAAGAGGCTATTTCCACAGCTTTCCACGGCTCGAACCCGTGACCTACTGGTCACATGACAGAAATTTAACAGTTACACCATGACTCCCCTTCATTTCCTAACCCCATGGACAGGGAATAATATGTGGCTAAAGATACTGATATTATTGCCTGATATTTAAGGAATGACAAGGAAAAGCACAAAAGAGAACTCCCTCCTTTTCTTCTGAAAGAGCCAAAAAGCAAATATTAGATAGGAGAAAGTAAAAGGTAGCAAATTCACTGTGGTCTAAATGTCTGGAAATACACCAACGTCCAAAAGTATGGTTGTCGCATAACTTGAGATTGAATCTAAACTATCTCACACTATACTGTACCTTTGGGTTGGAATACAAATTCTAGCTAGTATCCAAAAGCAATATACAATCATCTTGCTTAACTATAGTCATGTGGCCAAAAACAGTTTCCTGTTCATGGCATGCCATATCACCTAAAGCCACACACTGATTTTGAGTAATCCAATTGCATACCTCCTTTAACAAGAATATGCTTGCCTTTTACCTTTTAGACACCGTTGTAAATATGGAGACTGAAAATGGGAGGCAGCTCTAGCTTGAAGCACGTACAGAATCACAAATAATAAGGTCTGACACCGTTATGGAAAGTGACAATGTGACCTTGCTCATATATCGCTTTGACAAGAAATACCTGCCATCCTGATCACTAGCAATCCCTGAATTAAGGATTTGTCCTCCACCAATTCAGAAAAATTACCAGTCGGGCTAATATTTACTAGAAGAAATCAAATTCGAGGTAGTTATCAGAACCCTTTTGGCTGGGAGGCACTGCTGCAAGAGCAGTCTTTTGATTTGTAGATGCTGCTGGAATTGGTAGTCTGTCAAATTCAACAGGTTTAGGGACATCGGGAGGGGTAGCACAGCGTATTAGTGCCCAATTAACCCCTTCGAAGAAAGGGTGTTGTTTTATCTCAGTTGCCCCTCTTTTGTATGCTAATCTGTTCTGTGGTTCTTTTATGAGTAAACCCCTAATCAGATCTCTTGCTGCAAAACTAACAACTGGTGATTCTGGAAATCTAAGAGGTTGCCCCACTACGTTGAATAACGTAGCTCGGTTACCAGATCCTTTAAATGGAGTTTTACCAAACAAGAGCTCATAGAGAAAGATCCCAAAAGTCCACCAATCAACTGCACTTCCATGACCTTCGCCTTTGATAATCTCTGGTGCCAAGTATTCATGAGTTCCCACAAATGACATAGAGCGAGCGGCAGTAGGTTCTGCCATAAGTTCTGGTAATGGCCTAACTTGATTGCCGATATCATTTTTGGGTTTCCGATCCTTCTTGGACTTACTGGAAAAGAGGCGACGAGAGAAGCATGTTGTAGGAACAACACATGATGGTTGAATGCAGGAAGGTTCAATGCACGCCGGCTGGACACAGTAACCAGAGTTCTTCCTCAGAGGATCCGAATCCAGGGATGATGTCTTGACCAGTGTTGGGCTAAAAGCACAACAAAGTGACAGGTCAAAGTCTGAAAGCATTATATGTCCATCTTCTCTAACAAGGACGTTTTCTGGCTTAAGGTCGCGGTAGATAATCCCAAGCATATGGAGATATTCTAGAGCTAGAAGGACCTCAGCAACATAAAATCTGAAATGGAGAAAGTTAACATTCAGTAACATAAACATTGTCAGTAAAACGCTTGATACAGCAAAGAGTATTTTCTTCACAGGAAGCAGTAGACTGTATTTCTTAGCTAAACTATTATTCTAGTCGAACCAAAGGAAAATTTTGTTTGCTGGAGAGAAAACTAAAACTTCATTCCTAAACTCTAAAATGAATCCTCGGAATATGAGAAAGAATCCAATCTCCTTAAAGGATAAAGGAAAGGAAATTCGGTAACTTGGTAGCAAGACAAAAAACAATTGAAAAGTCTGAAAATGAGAAACAAAAGGCATCACATGCAATGGACTTATTACTCAACAAAGGCAAATTGAGAACCAAGACTTTCTCAAAACTGCAAAAGATCCTAGAACCTTAGTAAGGGAAAGGGGGTAGTTATTTCCTCTAAGCTTTAATTTAAAGGCACTTGTGCATTATGTCACTCGTACAGCAGCTTAAGGTTCAACGTGCAGTTGACTACATAAATATGCTTGCTCCAAACACCAGTAGAGTATATCCTAGGAACTGAAAGAAGAAATTGCTAACTTATGGCCTACACTTCAGGCAATATTCAAAAACTGCAAAACGGAGGACCTGGAGATAACAAAATTAGAGGAACTTTCACATAAGAGCAACAACTAAACTACTTTGATGAAATAGCCTTCTTCAATGATGGATCTACGACTGGAAGTTCTAGAATAATGATCCTGTTACTCAGAAAAAGTAGTAAAACAATATGGATTTCAGAAAGTAGCAGTAGGAAAAATCGTATCACCAGAAAAACTGAAAAGAGGTCATACTTCACTGCTTGTTCAGAAAAATGTTTCCCCGGCTGTCTCTGCCTAAGACTATGTAGATCCCCTCCGGGGCAGAATTCCATGACCAAGCATGAAAACTTGTCAGTCTCAAAGTGGCTGTAGAGAGACGGAAGAAAAGGATGGTCGAGGGATTGTAAAATTTCTCTTTCTGTCTGAGCACGAAGAAGCTTCTTGCGGCCGGCTAGAGATGCTTTATCCATGACTTTCATAGCAAAGTAACACTTGGTTCCACTCAGTTCAGCCAAGTAAACGCTCCCAATATCTCCACAACCCAACCTTTTCAGCAGTCTGAAATGGCTCAAACCTAAGGTACCATCTTTAGATCGGACAGCTTGGATAGCTTCCCATCTCAAGTCATTTGTTTTGTGGGGTTTGTTTATACTGCTGCTAAAACTGCTAAAGCTGCTTTCGTCACTCACATCAGTGCTGCTGCTTCCTCTACACATGCTGCTCTTCCCACTCTCAACAAAATCAGCACGATCACTAGTTTTGGCTAGACTACTAGTACCATTGCTGACTTTAGCAGAAACTGAACTGTTCTTTCCACTAGTTTGCTCAGATGTTTTCTTTTCTTGATCAGCAGAAGATTCAAGTGAGCTTCTAGTTCCATTTGCTTCATGTCGCGCAGGTGTCAACACATTCAGAATATCAGCGGGAGCACCTTTAGATTTACCAATTGACAGATCATTGGACCCCTTTTGATTATAGTTAGCTGACTTTTTATCATTCAGGGCCCCATCGACATCATGTGTTGTAATCTTACCAGATTCTGGCAATTTATCAGAAAGAACAAGGCTAAGTTCGTTCATTTTTGACACCTGTGTAAGAAATGAGCTAGAATCATTTGTTTCTGCTGTTTGTCGAGCCGAAACAGGTTTTTCTTTTGGTTCAAGGGGAGGTCTAGCACCAAAATTTGAAGCCATCAGTGACACAATGATATAGGAGAATGAGTTACAAAGTACAACACCATTCTCGGTCAGCCACTCCAATCGCCATTATCCTACAAACCAGACCAAAAAGTTACCATTAAAAAGAGACTACAGAGTCAAAAAATTGGTAAAGATTAAATCTCTTCTTTGAGAACCAAGGTGTTACTTTCAGCATAAAATGCATTTGTATCTATCAAAAGGGGGAAAATAGTGGTTTTCTTTGTTTCCCACCCAGTGTCCGATATTCGGATTTGCACCGAAAAGTCCCATTTTGAAGGGTAAACAGTATTTTCCAACAAATTATGTTTATTGGGGTGGTTAAGTATTCCTTCATGTGTAACCAGAGGTCTCGGGTTCTAGCCAACAGAATTTGTTGGACATAACTGATCAGCTAAGTACTAGATCAGCTCCAAATCAGGGAATCGACTAAAGATCTCTCAAGCACATTTGCATGCAGAGCTTTATACTATTTAGAGGATATAAATGGAAAGCTACAAGATACAGAAAGTGAACAAGGAGAACCAGATAGCCAATTCTACAACACTATACATGGAACTTAAAGCAGAAAATCCAACAAAAAACAAAAAAAAAAAATATTTAACAAGAAACTAAGTAAACTTGCCACATAAGAAGTAAATCAAGTCAGCAACTCATAATTTAACAGAAGACAGTGGATTCATCATAATCCAACAAATCTGTGAACATGATTAAGGGTAAATTAAATAAAAATCAGATCTTGATCAAGATTAAAACTTTCAGCGAACCCCAAATCAGATCCTTAATTAAAAACTAACCCAGGTGAAAAAAAACTGAATCTTGACAGGTAAAATGGGTAAATTGCAACAACAAGATAAGTACCTGAATAATTACAATATACCCTTTAAACCCAAGTTGAAGACTTAGCTTTAGCTGAAAACTCAGCTTTAGCTGTGAAAAAAGAATTAGAGTGTAGAGGAAAGAATGGTCTTTGTAGCTTCCTCCAGTTTAGTACTGTAGCAGTAGCTGAGAGAGAGAGAGAGAGAGAGAGAGATGCTTTGGACTATTTGGAAGAGGGGTCAAACGAATGCTAAAGCAAAAAACACTTTTTTCTTTGATGAAGGGACTCGTTTAATTATATTAAAGGTCTTTTTTCATTTTTAGTACGCACCAAAAATTATTTATATTTGATAGTCAAAAAGGTATATAAATTTTATATTTTTTTATATATAACATATAAAATATATATATACAAAATAAAATTTTATATATATATATATATGTGTGTGTGTGTGTATAAAATATACATATTTCGGCTATTATTTTGAGAGCTGTAATACAATGTTATTTTCCCTATATTGAATAGTGAATTTGGCATCATTTAATTAAAGAATTAACCTAAATAAAAAAGGGATCTTTGCACAAATAGCCGGCCATATTAATTATTTACTTTTTCTAGCTATATACATAGGTTATTCATTAATTATACATAATTATACATATATAAATTATGCATATATTATAAATTTATCGGCTATTTTTAGTTTAAGTGGCAGGGTGAGCGCCTATTTGGATTAATTCTACAATAAAAAGCCCACTAAATTTTTTAAACTAAATATAGCCGGCATATGTATAATATATCTATTATTTAAATATAATATATGTAGAACTATGTATAATCTATGTATACCGGCTAAAAAAAGTAAATAGTGAATCTGACCGGCTATTTGTGTAATAATCCCTTTTTAATTTTGAAAAAATGTCCAAATTTGCTTTTATACTGTAATTAATTTTTTCCTCTATTTACTTTGGATATATTCAAATTCATCCATAATTAAGGTCTAAATGTATCTTAAATTTTTGTGTATGGTATAAAATTATCCTCAATCAAAGTTTCTTTAAAAATCAACAAAAAATATAAATCTTTTGCTGAATAATATTAGATCAAATATCTAATGAAGGACTTACTCATTTCAAATAATAAATGAAGTAAATGTGACTATTTTTCCTTTAATATTTTGAAGAAAAAAATAAAAAGAATAATTTATTTGGATCGACGAGCTAAAAAATATTTTGGTTTTTTGTGTAGGAGTGAGCGTGTGATTCAATATTTTCATTTATTCTTTTGAAAAATGGTTCCAAACTCCAAAATCCAAATCAGTCGTTCTGTTGTCTGCCATGCAATTGCCAATCAATCTGGCAGGCCATCAACAGATAGTAAAATGACGCATTTGTCCTTTTCGTTGAAAATTTTGGACAATTACTTTGGCTCATTGTTGCGACTACGAAGTTTAGGATTTAGTTTCGAACCGATGGGATTTTTCGAATGGTAATAAAGCTTGCTATTCTGTTTATTTGGCCGAATCCGACTATGCTTCCCTTGAGAATTGGTGCTCGGTTGAAACCTAAAAGGGATCGTTTGGTACGAACACAAGTAATACAGGATTAGTAATGCGGGGATTAGTAATGTAAGAATTGTAATGCTGGGATTATTTTTTGTCAAGTGTTTGGTTCATTGTATTAAAAATTAGCAAATGTATAATCTAAGCTTGTGTTTGATTTAAAACTGTACAAAATCTTCTTTACAATTATACCCTTGAATATTCTTTTTTCTGTATATAAAGAAATTTAGAAAAAGGGTTTGAGGGGCGGTTTAGTAATTTTAGGGTCTTATCCAGGTATACTTAATGCAGGGATTAGTAATCCCTTGGTTTCCTTGGTATTAGCTAAGCCCTCCTATGAGGTATAAGTAATTCATGTGTTAGGTATGCAGAAACTGAATTGAGCAACCAAATATTGTATTGGACAAACTAAATTTTTATACAGAGATTATTTTACTTAGTACAGCCTACCAAACGACCCCTAAGGGACCAAAGCTATTAAATTGTATAGATGAGGATTATGTTATGATTCTTTCTTTTTTTTTTAATAATATAGTCAAACCTCTTTATAACAGTCTCGTTTGTTCAAATATATTTTGGTTGTTATAGAGAAGTGTTGTTATAGAAGATATATATTATAACATAACATAAAAATCAATTCTAGAAAAAGTTTGATTTTTATAACGAATGACTGTTATATATATATTATTATATAGAAGTC
>MCJB01000571.1:7718-18296 GCA_002018475.1 Nicotiana obtusifolia | reverse complement strand
TTACACATATTAGCTTCTGCTCCTGTATCTATCATTGGTGTATAGTATCTATTATAATATCCTTCTACTATAATTTTTACTAATATATAGATTTTTGTCATTATTTACATTATTATACGCTTTATTATGATTTTTCTAGTTTCATAAGTTATTGTTAATTGTTTATCTTCTAAATTATATGGTTTTACACTATCTAACCATTTTATTTCTAAGGTTAATTTTGTCTCTTCATTATATATCTTAATTTTTATTTGTATTGGTATACCTCCTATAATTAATTCTTTATTAGTGTATTCGTCTGTACTTACTAAGGTTATTGGTAAATCTGGACATGATTTTTCTTTTGTAATTATTTCTTTTTCTCGTACTAGTTCTCTCATAATATAATTTTCTTCTTGTCCTATATTGATTAATATGAGGTATTTCCTTTGATCTATTATCCCTGTTATATAATATTGGTGTGATTTTGTTTCTTCTATTATCATATTTTGGAGTATTATCCTCTAATCTTCTAGATGTACTTGTTGTAGATGATGATGATGGGGTTTCATAACTTAGTCTTTTAGTTGTATTTATTCTATCTTTAACTATTTCTAAATCTTCTTTTATGTCTATTTCTTTGTAACTATAATCATTTTTATCTATAACAGTAACTATTTGTTCAAAAGGATTTTCTATTTTTATTTTATTTATTTTATTTTTAGCAGTTATTTTATGCTTAGTTGTTAGAATGTATAAGTTTTTACATCTTGCTGTAAATATTTTACTTCCTTGTGCTAATTCTATTCCTGACATTTTCCAGTATAATACTAATGATTTATCTATGTTTCTATCTTCTATTGCTACCGAATAATTTGCACTAATAATGAATTTAAATTTTTGATATATTAAATTTCCTCTTATTGCACTTATTATGCTTTTTTCTATGGGGTGTATAATTCTATCATCTGCTAGATATATTTCTATAGGTGTATCTATTCCTTCTCTAAAATATGCTTTAATTAATATTTCTGTTCCTCCTAAGTGTACATATTTAATTGGGTTTTTAGCTTTTATATCTTGTATTTCTTTATTTATTACTTTCTTATTTATGATTGGTATTTTTGCTTTTCCTTTAGTATATTTACAGCCTATTATATGTTCTTTTTGGCTTATTATGTAATATTCTTCTGTTTTTCTTTTAAACCAATTTTTTATTATAGGTACTTCTAAAATTTTATCTACGCTTAAGTCTAGTTCTTTACCTTTTATTTGTTCAAACATATTATTATCAAAGATTATTTTTTGTTCATATGATTCTTCATCTTGATATTCTTTTTGTTTAATTATTTGTATATCTTTTTCAGTCATACTCTATCTCTTCTTCATCTATATCAGTTATAGTTTCAGTTTCAGATAATTCGTATATACTATCTTCACTTTCTATTTCATAGTCTATATAATCTATTTGGGTATAGTCATCATTTTCTATTATAACTTCTGTTATTTGTTTTTTCTTTGGATCTTTAGGTATTTTACAATTTTTAGCTATGTGTCCTAATTTTCCACAATTGTAACATTTACATTCAAATAAATTTCTCTTTTTGTTTATGTGGTCTTTTATGTTTATAATTCTTTATGTAATATCTTTTTCTAGGTTTCTTATACTTATATTTTGTTTTATAAGGTGTTTTCTTATTTTCGTTTTTTCTTTTTATAGTATTTTTCTGTACATCCAAATTGAGGTGCTACTTTTGTTTTACAACAGGCTAAGTTTTTTATTAATATTTTTTCCATTTTCATATTTTCTTTATGTTTTTCACACAAATCTATAAACCATTTTTGTACAAATTTTATTCTAGCTCCTAGGGTATCTGCTAATCCTGCATCATTCCAATCTGTTATAATTTTTGAACTAAAAGGTTCTGGTAGTTTAGTATAATATAGGTTTCTTATTTCTTTACTCTCATCGATTGTATATGTTCCTTTATAGTAATATTCTCTAAATGCATAGGTATATTCATCTAAATAACACATATTACATATAGTCAATTTATTCATTAAATTTCTATACATTTTCTTGTCTTTCTGCTGTTCTTCTATTTCTGTTGGCATACTGCTAAATTCATTTTTTATTGCTATTTCATATTTATGTAATATTTCTATAGGCGAAGTCATAATTTCATTATAAAATTTTTTATTACTTTGTAATATGTTTTTACCTTCATCTGTCATATTTTGCATCCATATTTTTACTGTTCCTAATAGGGTTCTTTCTATGTATTCTGGTGCATCTTTTATTGTTATTTTATTATCTATTAACTGTTTTGCTATGTATTCACTCCAAAGTTGTATTGTTTTATTTATATCTTCTACGCAATCTAGGTCTAAAAAATTATATTGTTCTATTGATTGTTTAGGTATCCATTTTTTATATAATTGTTTATCCCATGAAGATTGTTTATTCCATAGAGCTTTGTTTGTCCTATAATTTTCATAATTATTATAAACAGTTTGTTTTTCTGATGTTCCTGATGTAGAAGGTTTATCTTCTAAATCTCCAGTATTTATTTCTAGTTTTATATTTTTTATAAGTTCTGTGTATGTTTCACTTATTTCTGAATCATGGTCTTCTATTGTATTTTCTGGATCTATGTCATTTATTTCTTCTATTCTTACTTGTTGGTTTTCTAACTGTATCTGTTTTTTAAATTTTTCTATTTCATCTGCCAACTTTCTTTCTTGTTCTTATTCTTTTCTTTTTGCTTTTTCTAGCATTTTGCGGTCTTGCTCGTCCAACATTTGCCCTAGGCTGGTCTTTAGATCAGGCACCATTTCCACGATGGGCCGTAATACGTCAACCGTCTCCTCAAGGGTCGCGATGCGATCCTCATGATTAACCATGATAAAAAATGATGGTTATTGCAATGTTATCCCTCGTCTGATGTTGAGCCTAGGCTCTGATACCAACTGTTATGCGGCACCTTCCTGAGATTCCTTGGAAGGGCGACGTAAGGCTAAGCAACCGATGTCAGTGCGATTTCTATCCACCAACTGAGGTCCCTTCCGTATGCTAGACTAGATTGTCAGTGCCGTACGGGAAAACTAATGCCATGAGCAACTGAGAGAGCAAGAAAGAGAATGGAGAATGAAAGAAAGCTTGATTGCATTAATGAAAGCTATTACAGAAAAGCAACACGGTGTCGAGGGGGAGAGACACCAGTACAGAGAATTATTTGCTTGCTAGAAAGTTTGATTGCTTGATCCCCCTCATAATGCTTAAAAAAAAATCTAAAGTTACATGACTTGACCTAAATAAGCTGTACAAGCACACTAAAAGAAAATGAAGTAAAACTACTCTATATTTACAATGAAAAGGTAGAAACAAGTCCGTTTGCAGCAACTTTGTCTTTAGCATCAAGGTCTGCGCGTGCGGCACTGTTGGCATCTTCCTGTGGCTGGGCGCTTGCGATAGCTATCGGTGGGGCGACTGAGGCACCTGAGCGCTTGTCACTTTGGAGCTGCCAAGACACGGGGCCGACCATGGCACTGGGCGTTGGGAGGCTTGCCAGAATGCCATGGGGCGCGTCCAAGGGGTCAGGGGGCATGGCTGGAAAGCCGCCCATGAGAATACCCTCGTCACCTCGCATATATGCCATTTTCTCACATAATCCACACAACATATAGTTCAAAAATTCCTAATTCCTCCAAGTCAAGGTTATATCCAACACATACCTCACTTCGCAATAAAATCAAAGCTCAATCAGGGCCTTTCCTCTAGAATTAGCCTCCAAACCATTCAAATCTAACCAAAGGGTGATTAACAAGTATTAGGAGTTAAACGAATCAAGGATGTTGTAACTCATATTTTCGGGTAAACCTAGATGTGCTTAATACACTCAAGAGGTATTTTTTAAGGTATTCGAATCATATAATATCCGTATCATAAGTCTTGAAGTCAAACGAGTTATGAAACAAAAGTCGACAAAAGTTGTCGCAACTTAGGTTCATAATTTTACTTAAACATTAGGTCAAATTTTTCTAAGCTTTTCTCCCAATTTACAAGGAATTACGGGGTGATCTACCTGCCAAATTAAAGATCTATGAGTCTAGTTTCCAACACGTTAAACCGCTTGTCAATACGATCTCGGAGTATAGAGATAATTATATTTCCGCAGACCTGCGCGATTGGTAGGTGACAAGTAGGTGCATCACCTACTTGCCAAAATTAGAGCACAAAATTAAAAGTCCCAAAGTCGGCCAAGAGAGGACTTTTAAAGGATTATAAACTCAGTTATTTCACCCTTATTTTAGACCTTCAAAACCAAATTGAACCCCTGCAACCCCTCCCCAAAAATCCCACACAAACCCCAACCGATTTTCCCTCTCTTTCAAGTTCTAATTGGGGGTGGAACCTAGAGTTTGAAGAACCAAGGAAAGGGCTGAGTTATCCAACAAGTAAGGTAACTTTACTGCTCTCTTTCATACTTTTTTTCTCATGTGAATTCATGGTAATTCGTTCTATACATGTAAGAACTCATGGGGCGGTGATCGAAAGCCGTGAGTTCAAGTTATTCACTTGTAGCGGACTGTTTTGTGGACTGTTTTGTGTTGCTGTTGGCTGCGTGTTTTACTGCTGTTTTGTGGAGTTTGGGAGGAATAAGGTTGTGGAGAAACACCATATAGATTTAGGGGGTTGGGCTGATAGTTCTTCATAACATTTTCGTACGTTCCAGTAAGTAAAAATACATATCTTTTGAACAAAAGATAGAATAAATACATCTAAAAGACTAAGTTATGAAACCCCATCATCATCATCTAGAACAAGTACATCTAGAAGATTAGAGTATAATACTCCACAAAATATGATAATAGAAGAAACAAAATCACACCAATATTATATAACAGGGATAATGGATCAAAGGAAATACCTCATATTAATCAATATAGGACAGGAAGAAAATTATATTATGAGAGAACTAGTACGAGAAGAAGAAATAATTACAAAAGAAAAATCATGTCCAGATTTACCAATAACCTTAGTAAGTACAGACGAATACACTAATAAAGAATTAATTATAGGAGGAATACCAATACAAATAAAATTTAAGATATATAATGAAGAGACAAAATTAACCTTAGGAATAAAATGAATAAGGAAGAATATGCAGTAAGTGAAAATACATATAGAAGTCAAGAAGGAGTAGAAATAAATATAATTGTCACGACCCCGATTTCCCATCCTCGGGAGTCGTGATGGCGCCTACTAGTGAAAGTTAGACAAACCAATCAACAAAACTATTTGCCTTGTTTTCACTTACTTTCATTGTAACTTAAAACCAACAACTAAAGAACAACATAGATTAACAAGCATAATGAATAAAATTTCAGACTTAAAATATCGTTATTAAAATTTTCTTAACGAACTACCCAAGATTTAGTGTCACAACTTCACAGACTATCTAAGAGTACTACAAATAAGGGTTTGAAAGAAATAATAATGTACTGTCTCTGGAACTACGTAAAAGAAACAGGTAAATAGATAGCAGGAGACACCAAGGTCCGCGAACGCCTGCAGGACTACCTCGGGTCACCTGATCAGCAAGAAGTTGATAGCTCACAGCGGTCTGAAATCTGTAGCGCGGAGATTTGCACAAAAGAGTGCAAAGTGTAGTATCAGCACAACCGACCCCATGTGCTGGTAAGTGCCTGGCCTAACCTCGGCGAGGTAGTGACGAGGCTAGGACCAGACTCCAAATAGACCTGTACAGTTATATATATATATATATATGTATGTATATATATATAAATACATATATAGCGGAAAGATAGAAATAAATAAATAATTAAAGTAGAGTAAGGGAAACACGCTTCGGGATAACAGATAAAAACAAACAGATCAACAACGAGTATTAAATAAACTGCAAATTAAGTCCTAATACAAATAAAGGGAAATACAAGCAATTTTCACTTTCAATTTCATCTTGTTGCAGGCGTGCAACCCGATCCCATTTCATTATATATTGTGGTAGGCGTACCACCCGCTCCCATTTCATTATATCTCGTGGTAGGCGTACCACCCGTTCCCATTTCTTTATATCTTGTGGTAGGCGTACCACCCGCTCCCATTTCATTATATCATGTGGTAGGCGTACCACCCGTTCCCATTTACAAGTCATCACAACAATCACAAGAAAACTCGGCAAGGGAACAAAAGTAATATAATAACTTCCCAGCAAGGGAACAATAATATCAAAACAAACATCCCGGCAAGGGAGAATCAGCTATAACCAATCTTAACAATGAAATGATAAAATTTTGGATCATTTTAATACAGCTCTTCCCTGTGGAAATAGATATAATCAGGCCCACCTATTTACTGATTACTACTTGAACTTGCTATGCCGCAAAGAAGAATAAACATAGGCGTCAATGTGATTGGCATAGTGAATTTTAGGAGTGAAAACTTACAACAACAGCAACTAAAAAACAAAAAACAAAAAAAATCGTTGTTCTTGAATGTGGGGCAGAATTGAGGCACCAACGAGGCACAAGGGGAATTTCAGCGTATATTGGGTTTCAACATCAGAAGAACATAATTGAAAAAATTGTGTTACTAGTAATTAGCTAACTAATGGAGCAACTACAAAGTATCTTACGTAACTACTATATTTTCTTACGCAGAACATTTACTTGCCAAATGAAAACATCAAGACCATTTAACAATTGTCATCTAATGTTTCTATACAATACAAATGGGAAGAATGTGGGTAAAAAAAAATAACATGTTCTGTATCTTATGCCATAGTTTAATGTCTAGCGAGCCGCAACAATATCTGAAAATAAAATACCATTTAAGACTCACGATCATGCTCGACACCAACGTATAGATACTCGTCACCATGCCTATACGTCGTATTCAACAAGAAGCAATTAACAAATAGTACACAACTCCTAATCCCTCAAGCTAAGGTTAGACCGGATACTTACCTCGCTAACGGGACGTTCCCAACCTTGAAACGTCTAGAACACAAATCAAACGGCTTCCAATGTGCTCAATCTATGCAAGATATTAATTCAAAAATATCAATTATATTAATCGAGATCAAATCTCAATATCCCTAACTTTCAAGCTTAGAGTTGCGTCTTAATATTCTACCTATCGAGCACCATATTTTTAAATAAAAAGACGTATCCCGATATCTCTATCTAAATTAAAGGTTTAATATATATATATCCACTATATTAATATTTATGCCCCAAAGCAGTATAATCAAATATATAAGAACAATTAAGGTCAATTTCGAAGCCACTGCCTATGAAGAATGACCGAAACAGTAGCTTTCAATAGCTAAATCCGATGACTTTAATCTTATAAATCTCTATAATGCTTACCCTTATAATTTCTATATAATTATTCATCCTTAATTATTGTTGTATCATTACTTCCTATAATAACATAGTTATTGATGATTTCTTTTTATATTCCACATTGCCATCACTACTAGTAGCTAACCAACAGAATTCAATTCAAAAAGCGCACAAAGTTTAGTATTACCTGAACGTTTTGGTTTCTTCTTAATTTGGTATGGATTTGTCGGTGTGATTCTCTGACCCAACTTGTGCTCTCTCCTTTTTTTTTTTGGTCCCCCTTGTTTTCAAATGCTAAGCAACGTGGGGAAGTAGGAAGTTGCAAGGGGATAAAGATCTGATGGGTTTGGGAAGAGGAGATCATGGGGTTAGTTAGGATATGAATTTTATTATTAGTATTAGTATTATTATTATTATATTTTTCATTAAATGGCTATAACTTGAGCTCGGGACATCAAAATTTGATTCTGGGTATACGGCCAAGTCCTAAATCACGATATGGACCTACCTGAACTGTCAAACACTTATACAGGTCCATCTACTAAAAAGGTTGACGGAAGTCAACTCACTTGAGTTTTAAAGCTCTATTTCACATTCTAATTCTTTCCACATAAAAACGTTCTGAAAAATTATATAGACTGCACATGTAAATCGAGGTGAGGTAAAACAGAGGTTTTTAAGCCTCGGAATACTGAATTCAATCTAAAAACAAGTGATGACCCTTTGGAGTCGTCACATTCTCCACCTCTAAAACAACCATTCGTCCTCGAACAGATAGAAGAAGGAAGTACCTGAGTCGGGGAAAAGATGTGGATAATGGCTTCGCATATCGGTCTCGGACTCCCAGGTCGAGGCCTCAGGAGGCTGACCTGTCCACTGAACACGAACAGATGGAAAACTCTTCGACCTCAACTGACGAACCTGCCGGTCTAGAATAGCTACCGGCTCCTCCTCATAAGACAAGTCCTTGTCCAACTGGACGGTGCTGAAATCTAACACGTGAGATGAGTCACCGTAATATTTCCGGAGCATGGACAGATGAAAAACTAGATGCACGGCTGATAAGCTCGTCGCCAATGCAAGTCTATAAGCCACCTCTCCCACTCGATCAAGAATCTCAAACGGACCAATGAACCTAGGGTTAAGCTTGCCCTTCTTCCCAAATCTCATTACGCCCTTCATAGGCGACACTCGGAGCAATACCCGCTCACCAACCATAAAAGCCACATCTCGTACCTTGCGATCTGTATAGCTCTTTTGCCTAGACTGAGCTGCACGAAGCCTATCCTGAATGATTCTAACCTTGTCCAAGGCCTCCTGAACCAGATCTGTACCCAACAACCGAGCCTCCCCTGGCTCAAACCATCCAACCGGAGATCGACACCGCCTACCATATAAAGCCTCATAAGGAGCCATCTGGATACTCGATTGGTTGCTGTTGTTGTAGGCAAACTCTGCTAATGTCAAAAACTGATCCCACGAACCTCCAAAATCAATAGCACAAGCTCGGAGCATATCCTCCAATATTTGAATAGTCCGCTCAGACTGTCCGTCCGTCTGAGGATGAAATGTTGTGCTTAACTCAACCTGAGTGCCCAACTCTCACTGAACTGCCCTCCAGAAATGCGAGGTAAACTGCGTACCTCGGTCTGAAATGATAGATATCGGCACACCGTGAAGGCGAACAATCTCCCGGATATAGATCTCAGCTAACCTCTCGGATGAATAGGAGACTACCACAAGAATAAAATGTGCTGATTTGGTCAGCCTGTCAACAATGACCCAAACTGCATCGAACTTCTTCCGAGTCTGCGGGAGTCCAACAACGAAATCCATAGTGATCCGCTCCCACTTCCACTCGGGAAGCTCAATCCTCTGAAATAGTCCACCAGGCCTCTGATGTTCACACTTAACCTGCTGGCAATTCAAACACCGAGCCACGTACGCAACTATATCCTTCTTCATTTTACGCCACCAATAATGCTGTCGCAGATCCTGATACATCTTCGTGGCACCCGGATGAATAGAATACCTGGAGCTATGGGCCTCCTTTAAAATCAACTCCCGAAGTCCCTCTACATTAGGCACACAAACTCGACCCTGTAATCTCAAAACTCCATCATCACCTAAGGTAACTTGTTTGGAACCTCCACGCTGCACCGTGTCTCTAAGGACACACAAATGGGGATCGTCAAACTGTCGATCACGGATACGCTCTAACAACGAAGAATGAGCGACCATGCAAGCTAATACCCCACTAGGTTCAGAAATATCCAATCTCACAAACCGATTGGCCAAAGTCTGAACATCCAAGGCAAGTGGCCTTTCGCTGACCGGAATATAAGCAAGACTGCCCATATTGGCCGACTTTCTACTCAAGGCATTGGCCACTACATTAGCCTTTCCCGGGTGATATAGGATAGTGACATCATAATCCTTCAACAACTCCAACCACCTTCGCTGCATCAAATTCAACTCCTTTTGCTTGAACAAATACTGAAGACTCTTATGATCCGTGAACACCTCACAGGCCACGCCATACAAATAGTGCCTCCAAATTTTCAATGCGTGAATTATGGCTGCCAATTCTAAATCATGCACCGGATAGTTCTTCTCATGAATCTTTAACTGCCTCGAAGCATAGGCAATGACCTTGCCCTCCTGCATCAACACTGCACCAAGCCCAATACGAGAGGCATCACAATAAACTGTATAAGGCCCTGAACCTGTGGGTAGAACTAACACTGGTGCCGTGGTCAGAGCTATTTTGAGCTTCTGAAAGCTAGCCTCACACTCATCCGACCACCTGAACTGGGCACCCTTCTGGGTCAACCTAGTCATCGGGGCTGCAATGGATGAAAAACCTTCCACGAACCGACGATAGTAGCCTGCCAATCCCAAGAAGCTCCGAATCTCTGTAGCTGATGCTGGTCTGGGCCAGTTCTTGACTGCCTCAATCTTCTTCGGATCAACCTGAATACCCTCTGCTGATACAACATGACCCAGAAATGCAACCGAACTCAACCAGAACTCACACTTTGAGAACTTAGCATACAACTGACTATCCTTCAGAGTCTGAAGAACCACTCTGAGATGCTGCTCATGCTCCTCCTGGCTGCGGGAATATATCAGAATGTCATCAATGAAGACTATCACGAACGAGTCCAAATAAGGTCTGAACACTCGGTTCATCAAATCCATAAAAGCTGCTGGAGCATTTGTCAACCC
>MCJB01000570.1:217069-253345 GCA_002018475.1 Nicotiana obtusifolia | reverse complement strand
GTGCCGTCATATATAAAATCTTTTTGGGGATCGGAGACTTTGGCGGTTGTATTTTCATCACACGTTTTATGATAAGTATCGATCGTTTGAGTAGTGAGCCCGAGATCTGATAATTCATATCGTTTTTTGTCCTTATTCTCCAATAAACGAGGGAACTATCTGTATTGGGTCGGATACACCTAAGTGAAGTCGGGTTCGGGCACAATATGAGACCGGGTCGCCCCGGTCTGGGATCAGCAAATCGGTCGCGTAGGATAGAGTGACCGAATAAGACAGCCGGTATAGTCGGCCAGGAGACGCTTCGTGGTTGAGAACCGGCTCCAACCCGAACATCTCGCTAATCATCGGATGTTTCGCCAGAATTAATTATCTCAACCATTACGGCCGTTATGCCATCATTTAAGGGTATTAAATCCCATAATTAATGAGATTTCCCTTGTAATCAGTTCCGTGCTTTTATTATGACTCTTACACTTACCTATGACTTTTGGACTTGCCTATAAAAAAGGCGGAGACCCTCTTCATTAGAGGGCACGTTTTGTTTTCATATCAGACAAGGCAGTATATTTTATCATTCCTTATCATCTCTACTGTTCATCAGAATTCAATATTAAGCTCTCAATTACTGTTTGTCAAAGAACTATTCCACTGCTTACGATTCGTCATCAATTATCATATATTTACGGTTTGATTGCTCTATCTCTCTTATTATACTCTGAATGCTCGCGACATACTCTCATTTGGTATCAAATTAATTTACGAATTCTTAGCTCTGCAAACAAATTCAATTGTTATCCGATTTTAAGGATAAACAAATATGCTAGAATATGTATAATTTAAATCGTTGATGTCAGGGAATAGCAAATTTGAAAAATGAAAGCAAAACTGAAAATAAAGAAATAAGAGGGAATAACATACGTAACCTGGAACATGACAAAAGAAAAGAAAGAAAGCAGAATAACAGGTGGGGAAAAGGGGGAAAACCGAAGAAAGAAAAGAACAAGAATGAATATCAAAATTTGAAAAAACCAAGAAAGGAAGGAAAGAGTTAAAAACAAAATGAACATTGGTTCGTGAATCACATCATGGCCATATCTGAACGTAACAATCACTTAGCCTTTGTGTGTTTCGAATGGGCTACCGGTCATTTTCTCATGTTTGAACTGCTGTTTTTAAGATCTGGTGCATCCTTCTTCGCGATCGCGAAGAAAGGGCCGCAATCGTGAAGAGCAAAGTGTTGTTCCAGGCCTTGTGAACCGCAATCGCAGAAGGAAGTTCGTGATCACGTAGAAGGATTTTCTGCTGTCAGTAGCCTGACTTCAGCTTATATCTTGCAATATATAAGGAATTTGAAGATGATCCAAAAATAAAAGTTGTAGCTCTTGGTATCTAGTTTTCAGAAAGTCAAACCATTTGTTGTTTGGAGGTTTTTACAAAACGTTATGACCATTATACTAGAGGCTATCTGGAGGAGTTGAGCAGCTAGTTCTTCGCGATAGCGGTTGGTTTTCCGCAATCGCGAAGGGCAATTTTGAGATGAGAAAAGTTGTGCTTCTCGATTGCAAAGCATTTTTCGCTATCACGAAGGGTAAATACCTTGGCAGAAGCTATATTTCGGGGGGTTGGCTCATTTTTACCTCATTCCTTCCATGGAAGCCGACTTTGGGGCGATTTTGGAGCGCCATTTTCATCATCAAACTTTAGGTAAGTGATTTCTACACCTTGTGAGTTAAATACAAGACTTATATATGGATTTAAACATGGAAATTAGTAGAAATTGTGGGATTTTTCGAAGAAAATCTGGAAATGGTATTTTTTTATTTTGACCACAAAATTGGATATGGAATTAGGAATAAATTATATATTTGAGTTCGTAATGTTATGAGTAATAATTATCTTTGAAAAGTTTCGGAATCCGGGCACGTGGGCCCAAAGGTTGACTCTATTGACTTTTCGAGCGAAGTTGGGAATTGTTATGAATTGATTTATTATGAATATTAGAGAGACGGGCATCGGTTTGAGGTGTTTGAGTGGCGTTGGAGCTGGTTATGGAACTTCAGAGCGAGGTAAGTCTCCTGTCTAACTTTGTGAGGGGGAAAATACCCCTAGGTGATGTATTTGATATGTGTTACTTGTTACGGGGGCTACATACGCGCGAGGTGATGAGAGTTCATACGTAGCTAGATTCGTAGACTTAGGTTCCCCCCATGCCATAACTATACTATTTGATCTGCCCCTTGCCTATTAAATTCCATTATTTTACGTTACAACTTGAGACTAGACTTGCATAGAGTGATAGACTTGCTATTGTAGAGATTTGACGGGCTTCATGATTAGCCGCGGAATAATTGTACCCCTCTTACGAATTTCTCCCGTGCTATGCGTTTTCCTCAAAAAGTTTTCCTTAGAATCTATAACTCACACGTTTATGCGTGAGTGGGGTCATGGACCCGTTAAAGCTTCTTATTCTAATGGGATCGGGTCGTTCGCCTCAGCAATATAATAGATACATCTATGGTTCGTGCCGTTCGGCCCTCGGCAGTGCGCACATTATATGGGATCGGGCCGTTCGCCTCGGCAGGATTATGTATCACACTCTCATGAGAGCGGGCCATTCGCCTCGGCAATATAATAAATATATCTATGGTTCGTGCCGTTCGACCCTCGGCAATGCACATATTATGATGGGATCGAGCCGTACGCCTCGGATTTCTATAAAATAGTCTTATAGAATCGTGCGTAATATTTGACAAAAAGCCAATGTATCTGTGAGTTTTTCCTAATTTGAATTGTGACGGCCTATCTAGTGAGGCCCATTATATATATACTCCGTTTGAGGAGGTTACTACTAATTGAGAGCTCGAGTTTATTGTTGAGAGGAAGATTGTACCACGTATTTATACTTGTTATTCCGTGTATTTACTCTACCTCACGTCTGTTTACTTCTACTGTATCTGTCTTTGGACCACTAGTAAGTGTCGATGTCTATCCCTCGTCACTACTTCTCTGGAGTTAGGCTAGATACTTACTGGGTATACGTTGATTTACGTACTCATGTTACACTTGCTGTACTTATTGTGTATGGTGGTTCACGTAATTATTTGGTATGGTAGTTCACGTAGTTATTTTCATTTTTTCATTTTTCCCTGTAAATTCTATTTCATACTATTTAATTAATGGAAATTATGATTTCAAAGTAATAAGAATGAGTAATTAAGTTGATCAATCACCGTTGGCTTGCCTGACGGCGGCATTAGGTGCCATCACGACCTACAGTGGATTTTGGGTCGTGATAGATGGTCCAAAATCATCAGTAGAAAAACTATTACTTGGTACCACAAAGAAAGAGTGTAGCTTCAGTCAAGAGAAATTAAAGGAAGTTGGAGAAAAGTTGGAAAAGACCTTTGTTGAGTTCTATCGTAAACTTTGCAGCCTAAATCAGTACAGGTTCTAAATCTAAGATACATTTTTGGATTCTGTTTCTGTATCAAAGAAATGTATATGTTATCTAAACCAAAATTAAATCAGTTAAGTTGGTTCTCTTGTTTTGGTGACTTTATATTCCAGAAAATGACTAACTAAAGGAGGATCACAAACATGTCCTCATGTTATTTTTTGACGCTCAGAAAAGGGAGAAAAAGGAAGTAGCAACACACAATATCATCTATCGGGAAATCTGCAATCCAATAAGCAAAAACTTGCAGAAAATTGATCTCAGGTCATCTTAAATCTTGCAAAAAGAAACTGAGTCGCATCGCATTTGAGAGTCAATTCTTAGATCCACAAACTATTCCCTCAAATCATAAGCTCAACACATTGCTTTAGCATTGCCTAAAGTCACTGAAAATTTTCAAATAAGTAGAATGTTTAAAACTTACTCTGTATCCATAACAATGATTTGTCGATACCCGTGGACGCCAGCGATCTTTATGGCACCGCCACTTAGAACAATAGCGAGGATGTCTGTTTATAGAGGTATTGTAAATATTATTTTGCGATACAATATATATAAGACCTAAAATAATGATATAATGATATTGTTGTATTACCTGTTACAGTTTACAGAAAATAGTACTTACCAAACTCAGCATTTCGTGGCTATTGGTCCAAATTCACCAAAGATACTATGTTTAATCTCGTTGGAGCTGGCAATGGCGGATCATCCATGTTGTCTTCTTTTATTCACTCAACAATTGTAAATCTGTTCAGAACCCATTCAAATCTATTGACAGGAATTCCATACGGTAAAAGAGATCTAACTTTTGCAGTTGATATCAGATACGTGCAGAAGGGAGCGAACTTGTTTTGATATTTTTCTATGTCATCCCCATACAAAAGCAACAGCAACTTGTTCTTCCTGCAGTTGTTATGTCATGGGCGGCTTTCCAGCCTCGCCCCATGACCCCTTGGACGCGCCCCGTGGCGTCCTAAGCCTCTCAAAGCCTAGCGCCACGGACGGCCCCGTGGTCTTGGCCGCGCCAAGTGACAAGTGCGCAAGTGCCTCTGTCGCCCCACCAACACTCCTTGCCGGCGCCCAGCGGCTTGCGAGTGTCAACCATGCTGCGCGCGCAGACAATGCCGCACAGCCAAGAGATGCCGCGCACACAGCCAAGGCCGCGCGCATCCGTCATGATCCAAGCACAAGTGCCAGCGCCCCGCCGCGGGCCATCATCAATAGTGCCGCGCGCGCAGACAGCAACGCGCGCGGACCCTGACCGTCAAGACAAGATTGCTGCCATTGGACTTAGTATTTCTACATCATAGAAGACTAAGTTCCTTTCATTGTAAATATAGAATAGGTTTACTGTTTTATATTCATTGTGCTCCTAGAGCTCGCATTAGGTCTACTCATGTAATTTGGGTTTTTATTTTTTAAGCATTATTAGGGGGGTATCAGCATTCAAACATTTTCAGCAAGCATTCAATTCTCTGTACTGGTGTCTTCGCCCCCTCGACACCGCATTAGCTTTGTAATAGCTTTTTTTCATCATCAATACAATCATCATCAAAAATCCAACCAAAGCTTCCGCTGCTCTCATTTCTCTTGTTGCCTACGAATTGGTTTTCCCGCACGGCACTGACAATCTAGTCTAGCGTGCGGAGGGGACCTCAGTTGGCGGACGGCAATCGTACTGACATCGATTGCCTAGCCTTACGCTACCCTTCCAAAGCATCTCAGGAAGGCGTCGCGTAACAGTTATTGTAATCAGTTAAATAGTCTACAACGTTTAACTCAATATATTTTATTTTTCTAGTATGTATAAATCCAATTGTACTACTCAAAATAAAGTGCCAAATCACAATTTTTTTTCCAATATCAAGATAACTTTATTTTCTTCATTTCATCAAAAAGGACAAATTTTGTCTTCTTTCATATTTTTATGTAATATTTACTGTAGAAAAAATGAGAGTATTTATATAATATTGGAATAGCAACTACGCATTGTAGCGGCTAGATTACCATCTCATCTTGCACAATCGCAATTTGAAATCTTGTTCGCCCATCCTTACTCTGCCTTGCTCTAGCTTTCTCAATAACCTGGACCTTACAGGTCCACTCGCTAGTTTAATTTGTGGAGTTATATCACTAATATTAAGTCTATATTCCATACTTTGTAGCAGTCACTTCCAGGAAGGAAAAGAGTAAAAGAAGATTTGATTAGTATGTTGAACAGTAAACATGTAGAGAATTATAAAACGGGAAAAGAACAAAGCAATACTTGTTCGCGCTATATCAACTTCGCAAAACAGCTTTTTGAATGATTTCATCGTAAACTACATTACATGTAGAGTGGTCATCATGGTTAGCAGCTATTGGTGGATTAGCATTTTCACACAATTTGAGATCTTTGCTCTTGATAAAGCAACATAAAATTGATCATGCGAAAAAACAGGTTCTCGCTAATAAATTCCAATAAAGTCTAATGTTTGACCTTGTGCTTTGTTTATAGTCATAACAAAACATAACGGTATAGGAAATTGGGTCCTCTTAAATGGAATAAGAAATTTTTCATCTTGAGATGATAGTAATGGTATTCTTGGTATAAACACAGGCGTATCTTTAAAATCACCTAATGAAATTTTAGCACTTATAACATGTGTTTTAAAGTCGCAGCAAGTCAATTGTGTACCATTACATAAGCCCTCACATGAATTTAGATTTCTTAATAATATAAATCGGACAATTTTCTTTCAAAGATAATTTGTACGGTGGCAAACTAGCGGGATTAAAAGTATGCAATAGGTCCTCAAATTGTGCTTGATCATTAGGTTCAATGGTTTCATCAATACCAACAAAAGTTTTTAGTGTCCCTTGAAATCGATCTATAAGCATATTATTCATTTCATTAGCGAAGTCATTTTTTGTTGTTAGAATAACGCAAGAACTTGAGTAAGATGATGCTGAAAGAATGTGTGCATATTTGGGTACTTTAGTGTGAATAATATTTCTAATGATTATCTTTCAGCGGTAAATGGAATAGTTAAAGTATCTGGTATCTCATTTTTATTTGTAGAGTTTATTTTTTCTTATCCATTTTCAATTCCTATTAAATAATCACAGAACGGAAGATTTGCCTTTGCTCTCATATTTTCAGATAATGGCAATCTTTCAAGTTCTTCCTAAATATCAGAGTATATTAAACTTTCATAAATAAAATCTTCTTTCTTCCCATTACGAACAACAGCGTTTGTCTGAAGTCACCTCCAAAAATTACTACTTTTCCACCAAAAATTGTATTTGCATCCATGAGGTCTTTCAAGAGCAAATCAAAAGCCTGAATTGTTCTTTTATTTTCCATAGAAACTTCATCCCATATAATCAATTTTGCTTCTCAAATTAAGCATGCAAGTGCGCTTTGTTTGCTAGTGTTGCAACTGAAACTATCATCAATATTTATTGGGATTTTGAACCATGAATGTGCAGTTTGTCCACCAGGAAGAATAGAAGCAGCTACACCAGAAGTAGTCGTTGCCAATGTTATATATCCTTTAGACCGTAAATAAAGCACGATATAAGAATGTTTTTCATGTTCCTACTGGACCATCAATGAAAAATGCTCCTGCTCTATATGAGAATATTCTTTCAATAATTGTATTATATGCTTTACGTTGGTCTCTATTTAACTTCTTGTATAATGATATGTCTTGTTCACTTACAATAATCGTCCTCTCAAAATGAACTTCCTTTGCTTCTTTTGCAATTGTCGAAGGCCCGATTGTTTCTTGAATAATTTTGTATTCATTTATGTCAGCACCCATAGAATTCAATATTCAAAACTTGAAATCGAATCTCATTTCTTCCAATGTTGGCTAGTAGCTTATGATCTTCAGACTTCGGTTCCTCAAATTGTTCCCACAATTCTCTTGGACTCACAGGATTACAATATACTAATAATGTAGCGAACAAGCGTCTTAAACTGTGTGGCATTTGATAACTTGTTGCTTCCGACATGCATTCAATCAAACTATTATCACATTGTAACATTCCTCATTTTTCAACAGATTTTCTAAAGGTATTACATGGTTCTCCATTGACATTTCGTAAATCTTTGTAAGATTTTGGACCTCTAACATTCATTAATAACAACCTGAGATAGTATCGTTCGCCTTCTGTCGGATGACATATCATAACACGACTAATAGTACATCCTGTTTGTCGGAGTGTCCAAATTCGATCCTTAGCAGACCATATAAAATATTCAGTACATTCTTGATACAACAACTTTAGTTCTTTAGCATCCTTGTCTATTCTATTCATGTAAAGAATTCTGTTAGCATAATCCGTTTATTCATTAGATTATTTACAATAGTACGTATATCTGAACTGCTTTTAAATGAAATAAATTGTTGTCCTTCAAGATGAATCTGAAGAGAACATACACTCTGCGACATTTCACTAATAGAAAAAAACAAACAAGCTCCATGTAGCTTTCGATGGCGACACCCATCTAGCAGATTGATATTCCTTTATTTCATCTATTTCTACATTTGTCTCATTGGTATGCATATAAAAATGCAATCTTGTCATGTCCTTTACAAGTCATATGACAATCAAATTTACTAAGCAAAAAAGGGTTGTATGGAACAACCCAAGAGTTGTCCAAAAACTGCTCTCTTATTAAAAATTTTACTCCTGTATTTCGCCTTTTGTAAATTGGATAAGAATTAACTCCTTTTGAAGTGTGATTAGCAAAGTTTTTTGGGTATTTAAACTTACAACTGTCGTCTTTTTTCATACAAGAGTTTGTAGGGTTAAGATTACCACAAGGACCATGCATCATGTGTCGAATAACGAGTGAGTATAAATCTGGTTCTACATCTTCAACGGGTATTTCGGCGCAAATAATATTGTCATAATCTTCTGACGTTAACAACTTGTATTCATTAGTTAGTATTAGAAGGAAATGAGCATGAGGTAAACCTCCTTTTTGAAATTCTACTATATACATAAAAGCTGCAAATCTTTTCAAAATATTTTATTTTTATATCCGTTTTTAATTCTTTTATTTTTGCTCTAAACACTCGGCTAATGAGATCAGGTCTATTTTGTGCTTCATCCAGTACTGATGCTAAATGTTCCTTTATTTCTGGCCAATATGGATCGCATGTCATGGTTATAAATAAATCAGGTTTACCGAAGCACTGAACTAACGCGATAGCATTCATATACCGTTGACGCATATCTCTAGGCCAACCAATAAAAGAATTTGAAAGAAAGTTCTTTTTACCAATATTTGAAGCGTCTCTGAAATCTCAAAATATCGATGAGTCCTTGCAGTACATCTCTTCTGAATAAATCCTGATTAAACCAAATAAAATCCAACCTTTGTGTTTCAAGTTTTATATATTCGTCGACTGTATATTGTTGAAACATTCTTCCAGTGTATAAGATTTCATCTTCTTCATCATCTCTCATTTGCAGTTTGTAACAATAATATTCACGGACAAACACTGTTTTCCTTTTTTGCTTTCCTTTCTGTGGAATTTCAACCTCCATTTCAAGATACCCGTCAAGAGAGCAAACATTCCTTATATTTGGTATCTCTTCATTTTCAAAAGTTCTGGGATATCTAGAAATATTTTCTGTTCTATAAATCTTCATAATACCACAATACCACCCACTTTGACCATACGGAAACAATAATGGGTATTGTAAAGCATCATAGCATCCATAGTAATAATTTACTCTTTGTATACTATTGCTGTGAGTATAGATTTGAATCTGTGACGCACGAATAGCACTACCATCATTTCCTTCAAGCCATACTGCTGCAATCTCAGTTGAGGTAGACAGATTATATACTCGCTGGTCCGAACCTGAGTCACTTTAAGAGCAATATACAAGTCCTCAAGGTTAGAAATGTCTACCAGAGATCGTAGGAAGATAGAATATGGATTGATTGATAAAATGTCCATAAGTTCCTTCACTATTGTTTCATGGACTTTATTGGAACAAGTCATTCTGTATGTTAATTCATTACTATTGTCGTAGAAGTACAACTGTAGGTTTTTTGGTTTTCCGTCTCGTGGATACAAATTATCCATCAAGTTATACATTTGTCCTTGAACTTTTAAAGTATATACACCATGGTTTATTTTAGCTAGATTCTTATCATACTTTGCACCGAGCGATGTAAATGCAAAGAGGTTATTATACGTTCTTATATACGTTCGGAAGTATTTGCACTGTTTACTATTTCCAAAATATAGATTTCGTAATTTCACTAGAATCTCATGAAAAGTCAATTTGACTGTGCCATTGTCACAACAAAATCTAGGAGGTTCATATTTAAATCTTTTTGCACGACAAAATTTACAATTAGAACTTTTTTAAGTTGAACATAAGTTGATCGTCGATGACAGATGTTTGGAGGGTACTCCATAGTTCTCCTACGGCCTGTATATTTGAAATAACATCAGACACAGAGTAAACCAAACCACGAAGGATGTCTTGGTAGGGTCAGAGAACCAAAACAAACCTCCAAACATAACTAGCTCGGATAATATTTTGTTGTCTATCAGATGCAGCTGATGTTGAACCTAAAGCCAAGACGATAGTTGTTAAACATGTCCAAATATTAGCCGACGTTGTGCCGAGTAACGCGGGAATATACACACTCGCCTTTTTCGTAAGTGTAAAATGGATGCTCTATAGTTGTTAAACATGTCCAAATATCTACGTCTTTTTGATTCCTGGTATTTGAAATTATGTTGTAATGACAAAGCTTGCTTTTATCTGCTGCCATGTTTTTGTATTTTTCACGTCGTTCGATATTCCAGTTCGTTTGGGAAAGAGACTTTTTATTTTATTTTGCACGATCCATTACAGTAAAAATGTATCATTTTGACAGATGTTGTTCAAACTATCATCAAACCTTCAGTGGCATAATGGACCCCATTTAGTAGGCAAATTAAGAAAAAAGTAGATATTTTCACAGGAGAGTACTAAGCTCCAAAATAACACATAAGCACAGTAATGAATAAAATTATTTAGTATAACCATTGGAATACACATTCTTATACACTTGAGGTTCCATATGTTTTTAACCATGAACTAATACTAAAGAAATTTTGGAAAGGCAAGAATCAGAAAACACACAAAAAAAAAAAAAAAAAGGGAAAGGGACCAAGGAAAGTAGAAAGAATACTAAACATATCATTATGAGTATCCTCCAAAAGAATAGTTCTCTAAAAGTTAAATACTTCCAAAAACATTATGATTTTCTTCAGTATTACTGACCCATAAGATGAAATCGAAATAAACTTATTAACAGAAAGAAGCACAATGGATTGTTAATATTACTGTTGATGAGTTTCCTGTTATTTTCTTCACTTCCAAACACACACAGAGAGAGACGAGCAACAAGAATTATAAAATATTTCTCATCTTGTTCCACCATATTATGCTTTTGGCGGGTTTACGTAACACAAAAATTCACAATGAAACGTAATAGAGGAGACAAACTTACCAGGTTGAGACAAGAAAATCTGGAAGCCTCAAAGCAGAGAGAAACAAAGAATAAGAAACAGAGGATGCTCTGGAGCTTTTTGAAGAGTACATCACCGACCTTTTTATAGCTTCCATGTTAATCTTATTTTTCAAGATCTGTCATTGACTGTGTGGAAAATCAATCTCTGCAATGATGCAAGGAGACATTCGTCACTTAATCAAGAGTTGGGTCTTTTTATCTCCTATTTTTGTTGACTTGGAACTTTGAGCTTTTTGGGCTTTGTATGAGGGCAAGTTTTGAGATCACGTTGTAGCTTTTTTGCTTTCCGTCAATCACTATTAATGCTTTCAGACTTTCCATCTTCTTCTTTTCCTTTTGTTTCTTAAATACTTATCTTTTTCTTGATTCAAGGAAAATATTTTGAAAGATAAGATTAACATGACATAAAAGGAATTAACTGAAAATTGTAAGGATAAATGTAGAAATTTAACAAATTAAAATCTACTACTGTGAGGACGACAAAACTCTTCCTTTTGTCACTTATTAATATTAGTAATTTTACCTCTTTTACTTCCAAAACTTTCATAATTTCATTGTCTTCTTTGCACTTAACCACCTTCCGCTTTCATCTCTTTCTGACGTTCTTTTTAAAGAATCTTTGCTACTTTTTTACTACCATGGCTTCTTTTACTGAATCTTTCAAGAACTCTGATCTTCTTTTTGGTGGAGGCCCGAAGAGAAACAAAGACAAAGAGCTTGATGTTGATGCTGATCCTCCCACGGTAAACACCGTCATACCTAAACATCTGAGCACCGCCAATGACTTTCAAGAGAAGTTTCCATCCGCATCTCCACGTACTTGAGTCGTTAGCCAGTATCCTTCCTCTATTCGTTCTTTTAGTATTCCTATTGTGAAGGAGGACTGCAACCGCCCAGACCTCAACATCCTTGCTCCAGACATGATAGAGCGGGTTACCTTCACCAAGGAAGGCTTTACGTACGTCCTTGGGCCGGTTTTCTTTGAGCCTGCTTGGCCCCGTGATGTTGGAGTTCTGCCACCGAACTAGGTCTGCTTGGCACAAGTAGGCCCTTCTATATGGCGAACGATGGCTTGTTTACGCTAAGCGTAACCCTGGAACACATGGTGAATCTCTGCTCCCCCAAAATCTTCCGTGGGGGAGTAATAAATTTCAGGTAACTTGGTCACTACGCTCTTCTCACCAGTGTGGACGATGATAGTGGTTGTGGATGGATGGAGCGGTTTGTCATCGTTGCTACCAAGGATATCATCTCGGCCATAACTCCATCTTTCCCTGAATCATGAAATCTATCATGTAAGTTTGTAATCTATTCATCTTTTCCCTTCGTAAAAAGACTATTTCTTGTCATTTTTTACCTATTTGTTTCCATCGTTTCAGCTACCCGGTGGACACCACATGAACATAAGTAAATTTGCTAATTCCATTTTTTGCTTGATTCAGTACTTTTGTAAGGTTCTGTCACCTGCCTCGAGGTCGACATTCTAACCGGCCCCCGGGAGGCCACGAGGGTGCTACAAAGTTCCCTTACTCGAAGTAGTGCACGCAAACCTGCTTCCGGGGAGGGTACTTCCTCTCGGAGTCCCCATCTAGAGGACAAGCAACCAAAAAGGCGACATTCTTTTTCTTCGGTTGGGACTAAAAATAAAAAAATAAAGAAGGCGACACGACCGAGCCGGCCCCGGTGACAGTGGTCATTGAAGATGGAGAGAAAGTTAGTGATGAAGAGGCTTCCCTTCAAAGAAGAAACCGATCTTTATCAGCTCAACCGGATGCTCAACCGGGAGAGCTTCAAACCCCGACCGAAGGTAAGGTCCAAGCACTTTGGGGTGAAACGGAGATAGTAGAGGATGTTGATTCTCACTTTTCGACCCCTATTACCATTTTTGGTCCCCGGAGTTCGGACCCCGGGCCTCTTCTGCCTTTGATTCCTGAGCAACCAATAATTAGCACTGCTCCCATTGCAGCTTCTTCTCAACCTTCAACACCAACAACTTCACGCCCCTCTACGCCAGCTGCACCTTCACCACCAGCACCCCTGCGTCTCCTCCACCGGCAACAGACGTTCGAGAGAAAAATGCTTCTCCTCCCTGGTCTCCCGACCATGAAAATTTGGGGCACAATTACTCACCCCCTTCCCCAGATCTCCGAGGGAGAAGGAGTGCTGCTCTTTCGATTTTGAAGGAGTGTCGTCTGTTATCTGGGACAGTGGAGCTTTCCAACTATCTGAAGCTGCTGGCTTCAGAAAAAGATAAGAAGAATATACGCTCCCTTTCGGGGGAGTGTAAACTAAATAATGCTATGTACAGTGCGGCAGCGGTACTGTACTTGCTTTCTTATTACTTCTTTTCTATCTCTCTAATAAAACGGGATTTCTAACCTTGATTTTTATTGTACAGGCCAACTTTCTTGCTTCCAAGGGCCTGCAGAGATTGATTCTCGATAAGCAAGGACTTGCCTCCGAACGAGATCAACTGTTGGCCGAATGAGACCAACTTACTGTGCGCCTCCCAATGTTGGAGGCAAAAGTTGCTGAGTGGGGCAAGCTTGAGGCCTAGTTGCAGCTAAGTGAACATGAAGCGATGGCCCTTAGCCAAGAAGCCACTCAGTTTCATGTACAATTTCGAGAGGCTAAGGCTAAGTGGGCTGAGTTTTAAGATGTTGTGCTTGCTGCCTTTGAGGAACAAGTGAATAACCTGAAGGCAACCTTGAGCACCAAAATCAAGGAGGCCAATACCGCCGAGGAGAAGAAGGCCAAGATGGAGGAGAGATTCAAGATAATCATGGAGCAAAACCAGATTCATCTATCTATAACTCATAATCTCGATACTAGCCTTAGTGCTATGAGGTCCGAGAGGGATAGACTTCGGGCCGAGGTTAACAAACTTAAGGCAAAGCTTCAGTATCAAGAGGATTCCCTCGTATTTGAAAAGACGTATGCTATGTACCATAAGAGGAGAAAAACCTTGGAGGAGGCCAAAGCTGGCGTCGGTGATATTGACGATTGTATTGCCAAGGCCTGAGAGCTGGAGCTAACTGCCCGAGAATGTCTTCCAGCCCGACCTGCTGCAACTGACTCTTCGAGCATCGGTTCCGAGTACTCGGGAACCGAGAGTGAAATTTAAGAGGATTATGATGAAGGTCCAAGCTTCAAACTGACAGCTGATCCGCCCTCTTCCACTCGGGGGAACGCAGGTCCTTCTCCCGGTGGCGATAATGCTTAGATTTTTTATTTTATTTTGTTGTTTTCCTTGTACTTTTGTAATTATGCTAAATTATTTATCGGGTTAGGCAGTTTGATAAATGAAGAAGTTTTTTTGCTTAAGTGTTGTGCAAAGTTTATTCTTTTTGTGTCGAATTAGATAAGGCTTCGGGTATATTTTCGTCCGATAGCTTCTTATTTCGGGCATAAACTCTTCCGGAATCAACCCTTTACTATGACTATTTCATAAGAGAGGGCTCTCTTATGTTTACGATGCTCTTGAAGAGGACGTCTCCTGTTCATTTCGGCATAAGCATTTGAAGTGTTTTGGTAACTTTCAAATGGTAAAACCAAATCATCGTTTGGACAATAAACAAGATAAAATTAGAAGGACTTTATTTTATTCTTTCTATCTTTAAAAGTACATAAACATTCGTTTGCTAAAAAAGCAAACTGCCAATACATGTGGCTAACTTGTACAACTTATTTCTACGGGGCTGACCATGCAATCCTCGATCCTGATGAGACATTATTGTTCCCGGTTCCCGTAGTCCCCGATTTTTATGGCAATCTTGTTGTCGTATATTATACTACCCCCCTTCCCCGGTTCAAATCGGAAGCATGCGAATTGGAACACTAGAATTCTTGCTTCGTTGGATGAAATATTTGTGAAGGTTGAATAGTCTTTGGTTCGATGGCAAGCTTTTTTCCCGTTAGGAACTTGCCATCGAGCTAAAGATTACTTAACCATCCCGTAGCGGTTTATCGTTTCAATGCCTTGTCATTTAAGGTTTTATCCTTTTCGATGACGCTCCTCTCGTAGTATGCTTTCTGTTGCTGCCTCGTTAAAAACCTTACCAGAAAACCCCGATTGAGACAAAAACTAGTCGAAGGGAAAAAGAGTGCAACACATACTTTTATTATTGGTAGGATCCATCAGCAATAATACCTTTTGAGGTGAGTCTCATTCCAATTGCTGGCAAACTCCGCCTTGATTTTCCAACTCGGAAGATCCTTTATTGGTAGCAATCGAAACCCGGTAGGGACCTTTCCATGTCAGACCCAGCTTTCCAGCGTTGATTTCCCGAGTGTTCTGAGTCACCTTTCTAAAAGCCTAGTCTCCTACTTTGATGTAACGGAGATTGGCTCTCCGATTGTAGTATCTCTCCATCCTTTACTTTTGAGCCGCCATCCTCACGTGTGCCAAGTCCCTGCATTCATCAAGTAGATACAGCTTCACTAGCAATGCTTCATTATTCGCTTTTTCACTTGCTCGGGAAAATTGCAAGGTCTGTTCTCCTAGTTCCACCGAGATTAGAGCTTCCGCGCCATACACGAGAGAGAAAGGTGTCTCTCCCGTACTCGATTTTGTCGTTGTCCGATATGCTCATAGCACGACTGATAACTCTTCAGGCCATTTTCTTTAGCCACTTCTAACCTTTTTTTGACGTTTTGGATAATCACCTTATTGGTTGACTCCGCTTGTCCATTAGTGCTCGAATGGTATGGTAAGGAGGTAATCCTTTTGATTTGCAGATCTTCGAGAAATTTTGTGACTTTGGAGCCTATGAACTATGGTCTGTTATCTCAGGCAATCTCCTTCACTATTCTGAATTGGCATATTATGTGTTTCCATAGGAAGTCAATCACTTCTTGCTCACCGATATTTTGGTAAGGACCTGCTTCAACCTATTTAGTGAAGTAATAGGTTAAACTAAAAGAAATCATACCTTTCTAGGACCCGGTGGTAGTGGACCGACTATATACATCCCCCATTTCATGAATGGCCACGGGGACACTACCGAATGTAAGACTTTTTCCGGCTGGTGTATCAACTATGCATAGCGTTGGCATTTGTCGTATTTTTGAACGAACGTCTTTGCGTCTTGTTCCATCTGAGGCCAATAGTATCCTGCCTTAACCATATTTACTACCAATGATTCTACACTGGAATGGTTCCCGCAGATCCCCTCATGGACTTCTCTCATCACATAGTCCGCCTCTGAGGCTCCTAGATATTGGGCCAACAGGCCTTCATACGATCTTCTATACAATTGCCCTCCCATAAGGCAGTAGCGAGCTGCTTTGGTGCGTAATGCCCGGGACGCCTTTGGGTCTTCTGGCAACTTGCCATGCCGAAGGTATTTGTATTCACTTCACAATAGCCATCCACATCTAGCACCGAATGCAGAAGTTGAACGCCAGTACCAGAGTCAGATCCTTTCATCTCTGTGGATGACCCCAAATTGGCCAATGCATCTACTTCTACGTTCTCTTCTCTCGGATTGTGTACGATCGACCTCTCCTTGAATCGTGCAACCAATGTGTGAATTTTAATTACATATTGTTGCATGTGTTCCTCCTTTGCGTCGAAAATCCCGTACACTTGGTTTACTACCAGTTGGGAATCACATTTGATTTCTATGACCCTGGAGCCAAGTCCCCATGCCAGTTCGAGTCGTGCAACCAAAGCCTCATACTCAGCTTCATTGTTATTTAACGGTACAGTCTTAATGGCATGCCTCAAGGTTTCTCCCGAGGGCATGATTAGAACCACCTCGAGCCCAGACCCTTTTACATTGGAGGCTCTGTCCGTAAACAAGATCCAAACTCCTTATGTCAATTCCGACACCAGAACCACTTCTTTAGTAGCTAGGGGCATTAGCCCAGGACTGAAATCGGCCATGAAGTCAACCAAAACCTGTAACTTGATTGAAGTCATGGCTTTGTACTCAATGTCAAATTCACTAATTTCGACAGCCCACTTAGCCAACCGGCCTGACAGCTCAGGCTTGTGAAGAACATTCCACAAAGGAAAGGTTGTCATGACAGCTATCGGGTGGTACTGAAAACAAGGCCTAAGCTTTCGAGAGGCGACTACGAGAGCTAAGGCCATCTCTTAGAGGTGTGGATAGAGAGTCTCTGCTCCTGACAAAATTTTACTAAGATAATAGACAGGAAACTGCGTACCTTCGTACTCCCAAACTAAAACGACACTGATCGCTACTTCCGAGATTGCTAGATATACTAGCAATTGTTCGCCTTCCCTCGATTTCGATAGTAGAGAGGGGCTTGAAAGGTAGCGTTTCAGGTCTTTCAAGGACTACTGACATTCCGGAGTCCATCCAAAGTTGTTCTTCTTTTTCAGAAATGAGTAGAAATGATGATATTTTTTCGAGGATCGGGAGATGAACCTGCTTAAAGCGACCAATCTTCCAGTTCGTCTATGTACTTCAATTACACTCGTTAGCTGGTCCAGGATGTCTTCAATGGCTTTAATTTTATTGGGATTCACCTCGATCCCTCACTGTGAGACCAAGAACCCCAAGACTTACCGGAGCCAACCCCCAACGCGCATTTTTTCGGGTTGAGCTTCATGTTATACTTCCTCAAGATATCGGATGTTTCTTGGAGGTGATTCAATTGATCACCTGCATTCAAAGACTTGACTAACATGTCATCTATATATACTTCCATTGTTATGCCTGTTTTCTTCTCGAACATCTTGTTCACGAGCCTTTGGTAAGTGGCTCCGATGTTTTTAAGCTCAAATGGCATCACATTATAGCAATATGTGCCAAAGTTCGTTATAAATGAAGTTTTTTCCTGATCCTCTGGGTTTATCTTGATTTTATTGTACCCGGAATAAGCATCGAAGAAACTCATTAACTCATACCCCGCTGTTGCATCAATCATTTGATCAATGTTTGGCAATGAGAATGAGTCTTTAGGGCACACCTTATTTAAATCCTTGTAATCTACGCACATTCTAAACTTGTTATTCTTCTTTGGAACCACAACTACGTTAGCTAACCATTCAGGATATTTTACCTCCCGGATTGAACCGATGTCGAATAGTCGAGTTACCTCTTCTTTAACAAACATGTTTCTAACCTTGCTATTGGGCGTTTCTTTTGCCTCACCGATTAGAAATTTGGTTCCAAGCTTAGCTTGTGCACGGCCACCTCTAACGGGATATCTATCATATCTGAGTGCGACTACGCTAAACAATCGACGTTAGCTTTAAGGAAATTAATAAATCCCGACCTGAGTTCGGGATTGAGTCATGTTCCTAAGTGAAACTTCCTTTCCAAGAATTCTTCGAACAAAGCCATGTGTTCAAGTTCTTCTGCAGTGGACTTGGTTGCGTCTATCTCCTCCGGTACCTGAAAGTATCTCGGCACCTGGTGGGATTCCGACAACTCCTTGCCTTCATATTCATTGGTCAGGGAGAAGGTGTCGGTTCCGGTAATTGCTATTTGCTGAGCTCCTTCCCTTTGCTGTTGGAAATTGACACTGTGTTCATTTCTCTTGCCGCCGGTTGATCTCCTCTTATCTGCTTGATTCCTTCCAGGGTAAAAAATTTCAACAGTTGATGATATGTTGAGGGCACAGCCTTCATCTCATGTAACCATGGCCTTCCGAGGATTATATTGCAGCCCATATCATCGTCTACCACTTCGAATAAAGTGATTTTGGTTACTCCTTCGGCATCATGGATAACAGGATCTCTCCTCGTGTTGTCACACTTGCCAAGTTAAACCCAACGAGAAGTTTTGTTGCCGGAATGATGCTTCCGGTTAGTGTTGCTTGTTACAGCACTCTCCATTGAATAATGTTGGCCGAGCTTCCTGGGTCAATCAAAACACGCTTAATTTTGAAATCTAAGACATAGAGAGAGATTACCAGAGCATCGTTATGTGGAAGAAGAAGTCCGTGAGCGTTTTCCTCCATGAAGGTGATATTGTCTTCAACGACCTCTCAGGGTCTCTTGATGTGAGTCACTAAAACCTTTGTCTTCTTGGCTGTCGAGAAGGTTACAACGTTAATTTCATTCCCTCTAAAAATCATGTTTATAGTCAACCGAGGAGGATCTTCCACTATCTTCGAAGGCTTCGCACTATCCCGGCTATGGCCATAATTGTTCTTGGACCGGTCGCTCAAGAATTCCCTAAGATGGTCATTCTTCAACAATGTCGCCACCTCTTCACGCAGAAACCGGCATTCCCCAGTTTTGTGGCCGTGAGTCCCAGATATTCTCACCATAATCTAGGATCCCTCTGGCTATGATTGGATCTGATTGGCTTCGGGAATCGTGCTTCTTTGATATTCCTCATTGCCGATGCCAACTCCACTATGCCGATGTTGAAATTGTAATGTGACAGCTTGGGATATATGGAATCCTAGGCCCCCGGTACCTCTTTTTCTTGCAACGATCTATTGTTCCAGCCACGGTGAGTTCATCTGTCGGGAGCGAACCTATCCGAGGACCGGAACCCTTTGTTGCTGCCTCCTTCGATTCTCTTGTATGGTAAGAAGCGGCCTTTAGAAGATCGTCAGTCCACTTCAAAATCACCTTTGAACTTATCCTGGTTCTTGTCTCGGTCCCGTCCCTTGGTTGATGTTGGGAACTCGAGTTGATCGTCTTCTATCCTTATTTTCGACTCATAACGGTTATGAACATCCGCCCATGTAGTCGCTTGCAATTAGAGTAGGCTTTCCTTCATCTTTTGGGAGGCGTCGGAGCTCCTCGGGTTCAAAACCTTTGTGAATGCCTCTGCTGCACACTCATCTGGTACAACTGGTAGCAGCATCCTCTCCTTCTGGAATCTGATAACGAATTCCCGCAACAATTCGAATTCACCTTGAGCGATCCTAAATATGTCCCCCTTCCTAGCTTGGACCTTTCTGGCTCCAGCATGGGCTTTAATGAAAGAATCTACAAGCATTTCAAAAAAGTTAATTGAATGCTCGGGTAAAAATGAATACCATGTCATGGCCCCCTTTGTGAGGGTTTCTCCAAACTTCTTTAGCAGAACCGATTCGATTTCGTATTGAGCCAAATTGTTCCCTTTCACATCCATGGTATAAGTTGTGATGTGCTCCTCCGAAGTCCCATCGTATTTTGGTATGTCCGGTATCTTGAACTTCTTCGGAATTAACTCCGGTGCTGCGCTCGGTTTAAACGGCAGCTGAGTATATTTTTTCAAATCTTGGCCCTTCAAAACTGGTGGTGCACCTGGAATCTGATCCATTCCAGCGTGAAATTCCTTCACATTTTGATCCATCCTTTCATTCATTTCCCTCATAAATCTCATGAGCTCGTTCTTGAAGGGATCATTACTGTTATGGTTACCAAATCTGCTACCGGTCCCCCCGACGCCATCAAAACCGACCTTACCCCTCAGGTTGTTGTTATCAACTTTTTGAGCTGTTTGATTTGCAGGAGCTCCGGAAGGAACCGGGCCCCTTTGTTTGCATTGTTAGAAGCGCCAGACAATGCTTGCTTCAATTTCGTCATTATCTGATCCTGCCTTGAAAGGTGGCCCATAATGGCTTTCTATTGCTCTCTTAGGATTTTTACTGTTTACACAACATGTTCCTCTTTCGCGTTGTCAGGAGTTGGCTCATGTACATGTCGAGGTACTATCCTCCATGGACCGGAGTTGCCTCATCCCCCTCGTTGCGGGTATCGTTGATTGAATCCTTATGTTGAGGTAGATTTTCATGCCCCTCAACTTTGTGTGCGAGCCGACATAGCTAGCTGCCATTTTTGATTTCTTGCTAAGGAACAAAGAATCAAACGGGTTAGTAATAAACGCAAGGATCAACTCAAGTATGCAACTGTCTAAGCCTCATGGTGGGCGCCAAAATGTTTACCCCTAAAACGGTACAGTTGAATTTGTTACGTGGTTTATAGACAAACAGACTGATTTGATCTAGAAATAATAAATAAATAAGATTAGAAATAAGACTTAGCGGTTAAAATCGAAGGAAATTACAAGCTTGGCTCCGAGGGCAATGCCTCCGAGGACAGAACAAGAACTACGTAAAAGAGCAAATAAAGTTATCTTACTGAGATTGAGAATGGAATATAGCATAAGTTTTGATAAGAATTTCGTGTGTTACTATGGCTGTTGATCATACTATTTATAGCTATACCTAGGAAAACAAGATCCTAGGACCAAGCCTCTCTTAAATGACAATAATGAGGTCATTGATGAATATGTAACGGTAGGCCATGAATGGAAATATTCTCTGTAACGGCTGCCCATTTAATGCCGAAGAATATTCTTCATTGACTGCTATCCGATGGCAAACATTAGATTCGTCCATGTTGATCATGCCTCCTTCGGGGTCTATCCGATGTCAATTGCAGTTGTTGTTCCTGGTACTAGTTATTACTTGTCTTACTTTTTATCAGTCTTCGGTTTCACGTATTACGCTATCATTTGATCATTTATAATAGACCGATCCTACCTGATACAGGGAAAGAGAGAATGAATTAGTATGAATCAAATCCACAATTACTATATGGTTAATTTTGCTACTACTACATTATAAACTTTGATGACAATTTGTTAAAATTGCCTTTGCTATTGGACATGAGACGAGTATAATCCAAAAGAGAAAAACGAAAAGGCAAAGAAGAAAGAAGAAGAGATGAGGAAAAGGGAAAATGAAATGAAAGTTGAACTTGACCGCCTGAAAGGTGAATAAGAAAATAGTTCGTGGAGATTGGTTTGAGTGGAAGCTGAAAACGGACGCCTAAGAAAATTAGCCCCTGCGTGTAAGACCAGCTGAATTAGTCTTTCTCTTAGCCACGAACAAGTTTCTTATCCTTTTTTTTTTTTAAATCCCACCCAAAAGTTCGGTATTTATATTGAAGTTCTCACAAATTTAAATCCATGCCGTGTAAAACCTATTAAAAGGGAAATATTTTTTACTATAATTTTTTTTGTTCAATACTCGAACTCGAAACCTTTAATTAAAATTTGAGGGCGACAAGAACATATTTATCTCACCACAAACTTTGATGGTCAAGAAGTTTCTTATCACTTCCTAGTCTTTCAACGTCTATTTCCTGGATTTTTGTATGTAATCAATACTTCTTTTAGCGTCTAATATTCTTTTGTTATTTCGTCGTTACTACAGAAGACAATGACGTTAAAACCAAACTTCCCTCAAGTAATTGTTGTCCGTTATAATAATGTATGTAATTGGTCTCACACCATAAGTTTAATCGGACATTTCTCAACGACGGCAGCTCTTTCGTCCCATTCTATATAGCTGTATTTGTAGTATAAACGGGCGAGGGCCACAGACCACAGTTTTAAAGGTTTTTCTTTAGCTGATACTCTCATTGGAAAATTTATTATTCTCTTTCTTAGTTACTGGTGAATGGTGATACACTATCTCTTTAAATTTTATTAGGATTATGATTATAGTAAGGAAATGTTAAATCTATATATTATTGCTCATTGATAGTATAGCGTAATTTCATTCGCCAAGTTTAGGCTCTAGTTCATGCTCGGGTTATCTTCAAACTATGAGTCTATTACATTAAAGTCATTAAGCTAAACTTTGTAACAAATAAATATTTCTTTTTTAGCTTATAAAATGAAAATTAAAAATTATAACTAAGTTGCAACATAAGATAAAAATTGCCAAATAATTAAACCGATGGCTATTTTACTTGAACATTTTCATTAACGCCTTCCGCTTGTAGACAGACAGAAAGCAGAAAGAGAGCCCGAGGTGCTGCAATCACGATCATTTATTCATCTCTATATCTGTATGTCTATGGATAAACTTCAACTTTCAATCCAATTAGGGGTAAGAAATGCAGAAAATATGGACTAAACGGGGGTAAAAATGCGGAGAGATGGAAAAGTTCGTGTTGATGATGTGGTGGTGCTTATTAACAATTTAATCTTTGTGAACTTAATTGTAACTTTTTAGTGCAGGATTGATGAATGTTTGGCAATAATTTTAGTTACCAATATGGCCTTATTGAAGTAGATTTTAGCCATAAGCATTCGTGCATGAAATCGACCCAAGTTGGGAAATTATTTGGAATCCCGTTTTGTCCCTTTTCAAGGCCAGTAAAATGTGATGAAATTATAATCCTTTGTCTCAAAAGTCAAAACTATAATCAAATGATAGTAATTTCGTTTCATCATTCATATATAACCGCGGTAACATCCAAATACACCACAAACACGAAAGAGAAAATTTGAAAAGTAGGACCTTCATTTGTAGAAGCGGTCTCCGTTGGTGCATGAGTAGACGTCACAATAAATAGATGAATAAAGACGTACCTAAGTAATTGAGTTTTTCTTTCTTTTTTTTTTCTTTTTTTTGGTTCCTCACCCGGTATTCAGTACCACAGTGAAACCCCGTCTAATCACGTAAGGCAGGGGAAAGCTCTCCCGACCAGTATTTTTTTCTCTGTTTAAGGGTGAAGGATAGCCGGTCAAAAGTTGAAGTTAAGTAATTGTATTGAATAGCCTGTCCTATATTGATAAGGAAAAATCTCACACATCCGTGTTGACTTGACCAGTTGACCTATGAGAGAGAGAGAGAGCAGTTTTGCCTATATAGATATCCACAGCAAATTACTCCTTCATTTCCATATATCCTCTGTAGCACCATACATGGATAGAGAACAAGAAGAGATGCAATTCCTAGGCCTCTTTGATATCTACATAGAAGCCTACAAACTGATCTACAGATGGAGGAAAATCTTCAGCCAAATCACCCTATCTTTGATCCTTCCTATGTGCTTCATCATCTTAGCTCACATGGAAATTTACCATCTTTTCTTCTCTGACCTTAAACACTCTGAGTTTCAGCTCCTACACACTCACACCGGCACGGCAAAATACAACAAGATCTCTGATCACATAAACTCAGAGCAAGCCTCTCTATGGCTCTTCATAATTGTCTACATCACTTTCCTCATCATCTTCTCCCTTCTTTCAACCTCTGCTGTGGTTTACACAATTGCATGCATATACACTTCACGTGAAGTCAATTTCATGAAAGTTATGAGTGTTGTGCCTAAAGTTTGGAAGAGGGTTATGGTCACTTTCTTGTGTGCTTTTGTTTGTTTCTTCATCTACAACCTTGTTGCCTTCTTTGCCCTAGTTATAGTGTCAATATGGGCTTTCGGCATGCAGGGAGAAAATGATGGTCTTGTTAAGTTTGTTCTCGTGATCATGGCGATTGTTTATGTCGTTGGATCCGTGTACCTTTCAGTTACATGGCATTTAGCTAGTGTGGTAACTGTGTTGGAGGATTCGTATGGGGTGAAAGCCATGCTTAAAAGCAAGGAATTGTTAAAGGGGAAGATGACAATGGCCTTGGTTTTCTTTTTCAAGTTCAATTTTTCACTTGGTGTCCTAAACTTTATTTTCAAGAAGTTTGTGGTAAATGGACATGGGAAGCATATGCATCTAGGGATGTTGTATCGGACAGGATTTGGGTTGCTTTGTCTTCTTGTGTTGTTCAAATTGGTGTTATTTGGTCTGGTAATACAAACAATTATTTACTTTGTTTGCAAGTCCTATCACCATGAGAGCATTGACAAATCTGCACTTTCTGATCATCTTGAAGTTTATTTAGGTGATTATGAACCTTTGAAGTCCAAAGATGTTCAAATGGAGGGTTATGAAGTTTAAATTAGTTTGACTCGTATCTTCTGGTATATGTATTAAAGTTCATCTTCTGTTACTTCACAGAACGAGGGAAAACGGAACATTTCTTTCTACTCTGAGATTAGCCCCGTTTGTAATATCGTTTGTACCAAAGAATTTCTCTATGTGTTTGACCTTTTCAATGGATAATAGTTATGAGAATTATTTATAGGAAAGATGAAAAACTAGCAGTCTTTATCAGCGTTGGTTATTATGTCATAATATGGTTGTCTTAGATGTTATTTTATGACATGATTTATTATGTTTGATTAACAGTTTTGACCTAATTAATTGTTAATTTGCAGCTTGATTCTTATGCTTGTCCCTTCCTTTCTCTCTTATTCTTTTTCCAAATGGTACATGCGTAGAATATCTTAAGGCAAGATTACTCCTAGTATAATTTCATTGATCTTGGACAGAGTATTAATGCACAGAATCAAACAAGTAATTACAACAACAGCCCAGTGAAAATCCTAGAAGTGGGGTCTGGGGAGGGTAGTATGTCCGCAGCCTTACCCCTACCCTGGGAGAGCAGCAAGACTATTTCTGATAGACCCTCGGCTAGAGAAGATGAAAGAAGCGTCGATAGCAATTCATAGCAAGACAATATATTAAGAAACTAAATTGAAAAAAGCAATAAAAAATATGAAAGAAGTACCTATAGCAAGTAATAGCAAGACAATCCTTTTAGAGAAACTAAATTCGAGGTTTGATAGCAATAGAGAATATGAAAGGAGCACTGGTAGCAAACTAAAGAAGTATTGGTGACAAGTAATAACAGAACAAGATATGCAAAAATAGCAAACTCAGGATAAAAGAGTACCATACTAACACTAACACTAACGAACTAGTGAAGACAAAGGGAAATGCACGCTTAGCTACTAACCTTCTACCATAATCCTCAACCTCCACACCCTCCTATCCAGGGTCATGTCCTCGGTTAGCTCAAGCTGCGTCATGTCCCGCCTAATCACCTTTCCTTATGACTTCTTTGGCCTACATTTACCCTTCCTCTTACCCCCTAAGGCCAACCTCTACACCTCCTAACTGGGGCATCTATGCTTCTCCTCTTAATATGCTCGAATCATCTCAGCCTCGTTTCTCGCATCTTTTCCTCCACATAGGCCTCTCCCACCCTGTCCCGAATAACTTCATTTCTAATTCTATCTAACCTAGTATGCTCACACATTCATCTCAACATCCTCATTTCAGCTACTTTCATCTGCTATGCATAGGAGTTCTTGACTGGCCAACACTCTATCCCATACAACATAGTCGATCTAACCACTAACTTGTAGAACTTACCCTTAAGTCTCAATGGCACATTCTTATCGCACAAGACACCGGAAGCGAGCCTCCACTTCATCCACCCTACCCCGACACGACGTGTGACAATCATCAATCTCCCCATCATTCTGAATTGTAGACCCCAGATACTTGAAACTCTCTCTCCTGGGGATGACTTGTGTATCAAGCATCACATCCCCGTTCGCTTCCCGGGTAACATTGCTGAACTTACACTCTTAAGTATTCTGTCTTAGTCCTGCTCAACTTGAAATTCTTAGACTCCAAGGTATGTCTCCAAACCTCCAACATTTCGTTAACATCACCGCGCGTCTCATCATGTCATCTGCAAATAACATGCACCAAGACACCTCCCCTTAAATATGTTGTGTCAATGCATTCATTGCCAAGGAAAACAAAAACGGGCTAAGTGTTGACCCCTGATGGAGCCCCATCTCAACCAAGAAGTATTCAGAGTCTCCACCTACTGTCCTAACCCGTGTCTTAACTACATCAAACATGTCCTGGATCACTCTAATATACGCTACACAGGCACTCTCTTAGCCTCCAAACATCTCCATGGGACCTCTCTCCGGACTTTGTCATAAGCTTTCTCTAGGTCAATGAACACCACATGCAAATCTTTCTTCACCATCCTATACTGCTCCACCAATCTCCTCACAATATGGATGGCCTTAGTAGTCGACCGTCCCGGCATGAAACCAAATTGGTTCTCCGAAATGGACACTCCTCCTCATCCTCCCTTCAAGCACCCTCTCCCAAACTTTCATCATATAGCTTAACAACTTGATACCTCTATAGTTGTTGCAGTTCTGGATATCCCCTTGTTTTTGTACAATGGAATCATCGTACTCCGCCTCCACTCATCAGACATCCTCTTCATCTTAAAAATGAGTTAAACAACCTAGAGAGCCATTTCAGGTCCTCTTTTCCCACGCTCTTCTAAAATTTCACAGGAATCTCGTCTGGCCCGGTCGCTCTACCCTTACACATCCTGCGCATAACCCCTTCAACCTCCCCCACTCGTATGCGTCTACAGTACCCAAACTCACGATGACGCACCGAGTACTCCAACTCCCACAACACAATGCTCTTATCCCCCTCCTCATTCAAGAGTCTTTGGAAGTAAGACCGTCATCTCTACTTAATCTGTGCCCCCTCTAATAAAACTCTACTCTCATCATCTTTTATGCACCTCACTTGGTCCAGATCTCGGGCCTTCATCTCTCTAACCTTCGCCAGCCTATACAACTTCTTGTCCCCGCCTTTATCCCCAATTTCCTCATATAAACGACCGAACGCCACGGTCTTAGCCGCCGCAACTGCTAACTTTGCCTCCTTCCTAACCACGAAAACCCAAACGTTCAAACTCAAGTAAAATTTGATTAGATAAAGACTCAAATTATAATATTTCCAGGAACAGATTTGTCTATTGTGCGCTAAAGCAAATTTAAAACGAAACTGTCTTTAACTATCTTACATGTTAACTATATTATAAAACAAGAGCGGAAGAATGACCGGGAGAAATATGTTAAAGATAAAGAATGATCAAGGAATTCCAACTGGGTTTATTAAAAAATCCCATGTTTTAAAACCTTACAAAAACATACATTTTGCTTTTGAAAGTAGCACAGAAGCAATAATACGTCCTTTACTGGTACACAACAATTACATACCTCAGAGTCTGGAGAGCGAAAAATCTGCATCTACCAGAGAAATTAAGTGATGACAATGCTTCACTTCAACAAGTTCCTTCGTCCATTAGACAGAGCTAACGAGTCCCATAGTTGTAAGGACCCGTATCTGAGCTAAATTAAGATCATCTCGGGAAACCATTGGCTATCATATTCCACCAAAGCTGCAACTTTTATTTTGACAGTTTATAAATTACATTGAAAAAAACAAATAAAACATAAGCTGTGTGCATCACTCGGACAACTGCTGAGAAATATCCTTCTTTTCTTCTTGTTTAGGTCCTGAAATAGCTGCTGTTGCTGCAGCAGTCATGGCAGCAGCAGCTGCACCTAATTTTACACCTCCTGCAGCTTTAACAGCACCACCAATTTTTGCAAAGGCAGCTATTCCTCCTACAAGAATGGCTCTCAATGCAACTGTTGGTTTTATACTCATATCTGTCTACCTGAAAAGGAAAAGATCAGAGTTGTATCGCCCCAGATCACATTGGTGTACATATCAAAGAAAGATATTAACACAGTTTTCTCTGAGACGCAGAAGCTTGGGTAAGACAATAAAGAGCCCAAGTGGCATATTTCTAAAATTTAAAATAGAATATAACAGATAAGGACTTGATAAAACACCTATGCTACTATTTTCAGAAACTGCGCACCATAAAGATCGGTTCCATCATTTCCTAGAATAAACAATATATAGACTGGAGCAATGCAGTAACAGCTGCAACAACCTTGTAAATGGCTAAGTTGCAACAGGGAAGGCTGGAATGGCGTTCAGCAGTTTCAAATAAGTTTGAGAAATGGGTTTAAATTTTACACGAGTTTTGGAGAGGCAAAAGAATTCATAACAACCATTACCTATGGCAAAATTCTTCATGACAACCATTACAGATATTCTTCTTCTGCAGATTTAAAGCAGTGCTTTCCTATATAAAAGAACACCACAATACTAAGAATTGAAGTCCATTATAAATCTTCTACCTGGCTCCATAGCTTTTCTACCTAAGAACATGTGAACAGTCTTCTCACCTCAATCAGACTTTGCTCTTATCTAAAAAATATTGTGTCGGTATGGAAAGCATCACATATGCAGAATCTTCCCATCCATGAAAACCACAAAGCAACATAGAGCTCCCTGCGATCATAGAGTCAACCATGACAATTTGAGCAGTGTCTCTTCTGCAACTTCTCTGTTCTTGTGAATTCTACAGGTGTTAGGTACCGCTCCAAGTAAACAGGTGTTGGTTCATGTTGGCATGTCTTGCCCCATGTCATTAGCATGCTGCAAGAACTTGGCACAACCACAGAGATCATACAAGCGGAATGCTCCATCAGTAGTTCAAAATACTTCCTTTATCTAATCAAAAAGCTTTCAACTCTCACCACCAACCCTGGACTGACTGCAGGCTAAAAGGCCTAAGTTCCTCTGGCTTAATACCACATGTCGACATCCATGCATTCTGTGGTCCGACTTCAGAGATTATACTATTACCAGAAGTACTTATATATGTTCATGCATTAGAACTCTCCTACAGAACCATATGTTTCGATACCAAGACAAAAGGAAGAAAAACTAGGCACACTTGAAATATAATTAGCCTTCATTCCAGCAACTGACATGTACTTCGGAAGAACTCAATACTCCTTATCACACTCTCTCTATCCACATCATCAGTCCATTAAGCCTTTCCATTGGTATTCATCAATTCATTTAGAATGTCAAGATGATTTCCTATACACATTTGTATGAAATGACCACGACTGATGTGCTGGTCTTGGACTTGGCCATTTAGGTTGGTCAAACTCATGTGCTCTTAATTCGCCCAAAAGGACAGTTATTGGTATTGGAATGAAAAGGCCCAAATGGAGCAGGGTGGACCGAGGATTCATCTGGCCGACCTAGCTAGTTTGTGAATGAGACTTAGTCTTTGTAGTCTTTGTTGTTGTAAGACATGACAAGTTAAGGATATGATCAACTGTAAATCTGTGGTTCTACATTAGGAATTTACCCTAAGTCAAGGAACATGTTTGTAGAAGAAATTGTGTTAATTAATGAAACTAATGAAGGAGTCAACAAATTAGCTTCCCATAAGAAGAATGAAGTTGAAGTGAGATTAGATGGAACTATGGTACCTAAAAGCACACAGTTCAGATGTCTAACCTTAGTGTTCCAAAATAATTACTGACGGAAGAAGATGCAACACATATGACTAAAGAAGGATGACTAAAATGGATCATTTTTATGGGAACAACGTTATGCAATAAGATGATATAGTTATCTGAAAAGGCAAATTCTACTCGGTTGTAAGAATAGCAATATTACATGAGTGTTGGGCTCCTAACGCCCCACAATTTTCGTAAGATAAGTGTCGTAAAATATGGATGTTAAGATAATAAGATGGATTTACGGTCATATGAGATTACACAAAAGCAAAATGATCACATTTGATAGAGGGTACAAATAGCACACCTAGAGGATAAAGTGAAAGAACAAGACCTTCTTATAAATCTATATTATTATAAAAGCATGAATACAATGTCTGTTTACAAAAATAACCTTATAATATTAAATATAATAACTCAAAATAAAAGGACATAACAAGAATTTTTGAAATTAACCTTGTAATCCTATTAATTTTAGGACATAATACTACACGTTAGGAATCCTACATGAACCAAACGAGAAAAGACAAAACCCCAAATTGGGAGGAACTATTACACATTCAAATTCCAAAAACTACGATAGGTTTATGGTTTCATATTGAACACTCAACAAGGATTTAAAGAGAAAAATTTCAAACTTAAACAGATATAGCAAGAGAGTTCTTCTGTCATGGTCTTTTAAGCAACTAAAAGTAAAAAGTAACAAATAGAAGGGAAAAAAAAAAAAAAAGAGAGGATATAATCAATGTCATATATCTATGCATAGAGAGTATAAAATTTATTTAAAAGTTAAAGCACAAAAGACAGTTTATTTTTTATATTTTTTTCTTTGTAATTAATATCTTAATTTGGTCTATTCTAAAATTTTAAGTTGCAACTGGGTAAGTCATTGTTATATTTACTACTTTAGTAAATCAGTGTATATTTAACCAAAAAAAAAAAAAAGGAGGAAAAAGAACTCTTTAATAAGGAAGCAAATTTTCTTCAAATAATAAAACATAAATTAAATAAACAAGACAAGTACCCATTAAGAATGAATAAAATTGCTCAATACAAAAATCCTTAAATATAAAACAAAATAGTTTTACAAGAAGTATTATCTAATTTAAGAAGGAACAAAATTGTTCTACCAAGAAACACAAAAATATGTAGGTATTCTTTAATTTTTCAGAGACATGATTATTTAGTTTAAAAAGGTAAATGAGAGGTTTAGAGATAGGTCACTGAGTTCTCTGTCCTTTATATTCAGTAAACAAAAATTACTTGTGTATCGTAAAAACTGTGAACGGACTCATGAAGATTAGGTGCAAGATCAAATGAAAGCAACTACCATACAGTTTTGTTCTTACGAGTTAGGAAAATCATGCAATTGATAATATTGCTAAAACTTATGTTGTGGCAAATTGTTGTGGTGCTAAAATATTGAGTTTTCATCTACAATATTACAGTCCTCTAATTGCCTACACAGAAGAGCTAACCTAACCGAAAACTTGCGTTGCTTCATGATATTGAATGCAACATCTAGTAACTTAACAAACAACCTAAAAAGAGAGAATTAAAGGTTTTGGAAATTTCAACTTTTATTTATTGCCCTCAACAACTTGAATCCCCTAACTTCCATATACATTGACCTTCTTACGATATTTGTCAAACTATCATGGATTGCAACACAAAAAGTGAAGAATTTCGAGGGAAGCAGAAGACTGCAGATTAAATTGCAAATTAAAATTCATTTTCGAAGAACGAGATTAACGAATTGGCACATGTGAAACGACAAGTATAGGAGGAAAATCTAAAGGCAGGAACTGAGAGAGCGAGCGCTAAGGACGAAAAGGTTACTTACGATTAGAATTCGCCTGCGGAAGTGAATGGGGAAAAGTCTAGGCCGAAGCAAAGCAGACTCGAGCGTAATTTGAAAATGCGGGGTTCTCTGTTGGGTGTCGGAAGGGGGCAAAATTAGGGAAATTGAGGTTTCCCAATTAAAGGTGTGTTAGAAGGTGTTTGGATAAGCGGGTCAAACTGGCTTGCATTTTTTTTACTTATCTAGGAGTTTGGTAAACGTTTAAGGTGTTTATAAGCCAAAGTGCTTATAAGCTAAAATCAGTCATAAGTTGGTCACCCTCAACTTGTGACTTTTCAGCTTATAAGCATTTTTACTTTCATCAAGACTTTTATTAGTTTATTCTTAATATTCTGTAATTCATAAAATATTTTTCTCAAAATAAATTTTTTAACTTTCCCTTTATTCCATATTCGTTATTCATCCTTTTCTTTTCAAAAAAACTTTTTAATTTATAATCTTTTGTAAAGTTTTAAAGAGTATTTTAGTTATTTTAATAAAAGAACAACTTATTAGTACTTTTTGACCAAACACATCAATTGTTTATTATCAGTTTCAGCACTTCTATCCAAACACGTAAATGCTTATTTAAAAAATCAGTTTCAGCACTTAAAGCTTATCAGTTGTTTACTATCAGCTAATCCAAATGGGCTTTAAATGTTACAATTGAGCGGAAATGAGATAGAAAAATACCTTTGTAGTCACCTCTTTTTTATAGTTTAATCTATGTTTAGTAAAGAAGTTGCATAGTTATAAGTAAGCCTTTGAAGTCTGAGTTTTACACTTGAGTTCAGCACCTATATAGCATGTAGAGAGTAGTAAGAATGTTATCGAATACAACAATATCTTATTTTTCTTCTTCAGTTAGATTGTTTCTTCTTTTCCTTCTTAACTTAATGTATCAGTGGTATCAGAGTTTGATTCTCGCACTATGGGAATGGGTAATGGCATTAGAAATGCAAGAAGTACTGAAGAGGTTGGACCCCATAGCCATTGATGTAGCCAACAATACCATACGGAAAAATCAATTGGAATCGACCTATGAAAAATCATTTAACGAGATTAAAGAGCTGCTAGTAGCTGACCGACGAACAGAGAAACTCAATGGTGTAACAATCACTGACGACACCGTCGATGAAATCTATTCCCCGACAGAGGGGTCGGGAACTTAGCAGGTAATCCAAGCTCAAATTCACCACCCTAGAAAGCATTACCCCCTATTCTTAAACCCCATAAACCACCAGCTCAAAACCAGTTTAATACACGTACTTCATCCCCGATTTAAAACCCTAGCCAGTTAACAATGCAAAAATTAGCTAACATGAGCTTAGCCCCTCAAAATCAAACGCCATATAACTCAGCTCCTTAATATCATAACCAAACCCATACCACATATAATCCTGTCCTGCAATACCAGACCCCGTATAATTTTTCATATCAAAGTTACCTATCATATAATTCCTTGCCCAATACCAAACACCATACAATCTGATGTTCCAAAACTTAACTCCTCAGCTAAATGATTACGCCAAATTCAGATCCTTATGGTGGTTACTCTCAAAACATGGGCCACAACTTGTTTACTCGTTATTCTAAAGTTGAGTTCCCTAGGTTCAATGGGTATAAGGCGGAGCAATATTTTTAGCAGATGGAGAAGATACTTATCAGAAGGTGGTCATAATTGTCCTTCATTTAGATGAGATAGTCATTCAATTGCCCCAGGCTTATATGAGAAATAGGCAACATCTTCCCTTCCTTACTTGGGAAGAGTACATTTATGCACTATTTGAATGTTTTGGGGCTATGAATGAGGATACCATCGATGAACTGGTGAACTTAAAGCAAACAGGAATGTGGTTGAATTTTAGGAGGCTTTTGACAGGATTATGACTCAATTGTGTTACACCTGACACTTTTCTCCTAACATGAAGTTAGAAACTAATAAGGCCTTTAAGCACAACCAACCAGCTGACGACACATTATGGGAATAAGGGTGTGATATGATTCTTTAGATTCGCGCCAGCTGCCCCACCGGGTGCAGTGGCCAGTGCGGGGCGACCCCTTTGACGTTTAGGACAATAGAGTTTCTAGATCTGGTATAAAAAGTGGTATAAATTTCCTTTTTTTATTTTATACAGTATTATCAATTGTAGCTCACTCAAAACACTTTCAAGATGTCTCTAAGAACTCTCAAACGATTCAAGACCAAATCAAAAGCGAGCCTAGTAGGATCCAACGTAAAAGAACCTTCTGATCATCACTGACTCATCTCTCTTCTTATTACACTGATTTTGGAGATCTCCTTGGAAGTTAAGGTTATCACCATAGAACACGTAAGAACCCAGAAAAATATAATTAGTCCTCCAACAAGGTATGTAAACCAGTATTCTTTCTTGGCATATATTTATGTAAGCGCTTCTTTATGAATAATCCATAGGTGGTAAGATTGAATTGTTCTAAGCTTTTTTTTATGACGTTGTTCCTATCAATGTATGTTCTTTGCTAGTGGTATTTTCTTTCCAGTCAGAGATGCTTCCAGATAATATCTTGAGGTTGGGAAATGAAGTCATTTTGAGTCTAATTTTGATATTTATTGTAATTGACCTTGAATTGCACTTATATATATGTATCTATTTTACCTCACCGAGTCCTCTATGATGTTGGGCACGAAATATTATGTTACGTGTTATGACCTAATACCATTGAGATCGGATACAATCGAGACCTCTTGAGGCCGGGTATGATGTGATGAAGATATGAGACTTTCCCGAGTCCTCTCCGAGGCTAGGTATGATATGATATGCTCCAAAGAGTGTCTGAACATGGTATGAGATGATATGTCCGAAAGAGCGGTTGAATAATATTATATTATATTATATTTACTGCATAACCCAATGGGTGGCCTAACTTTTACAAAACTTGCATGCACTTATGATTCATGGTTACTATAGTGTACGCTCCCGGTGGCTTATCTTCGGTGTCTAGGGTGAAATTGTCTATTCATATCTCTTATATTATGCCTTTGGTTTACATAAATCATCATCCTTATATATTTAGTACATCTTTCGTACTGACGCCCCTTTCTTTTGGGTGTTGTATTCATGCCCACATGTACAAAATAGACCCGGTAACGTCCTTTGATTTACATACATCATCAGCCTTATATATTCAGTATATTTTTCGTACTGATGCCCCTTTCTTTTGGGCATTGTATTCATGCCCACATGTACAAATAGACATGGTAACGTCCCTCCCCAGTAGGGTGCACGTTTCGGCTATTGATTGTTACATAGCTGAATAAAAATTAATAGGTACTGGAGTATATGTCTCTATCATTTTGGATATGGAGGGGCTCTGTCCCCACCAAGTTATGCATTATGGCTTTCTTAGAGGCTAACAAACTAGTGTTCGGTGCGTATGTGAATGTTGGTTATGACTCTATTGGCAACGGTTGTGTACATATATACAATGCTGAAAGTTTCTTTTATAGAACACGTGTGCTCATTATTAATTTTTGATATTATATATCACACCCCAACCTTGGAAGGTGCGACAGGCACATGATGCCCAAAGTCCTGTGCGAATCAACATCTGATCTTACATTCCTTTTATCCATAAAGCTGGGCCATTGAGGCCCTCAAATAATAACACCGGAAATTAACATGTGAATAACTGGTTAACAAGGGAACTACCGACACTTAATATATATAATAATTGTACCCAATAAGGTTACAATCCCACTTATTTATATACAGCCATACTCTAGTCTACAAACCTCTAATAGTACCAAAAAGGAGTTCATATTTATATGGCAATGGCCGGGACGGGGCCCCACCATACCCAAAACATTTAGAACATCTGCTTCAGTAGCTATTGATTTCTGATCTGCTACTCTGAAAGAATAGAGAGCAACAACCAACAGCTGAATCGTGCACCTACTAGGGAGGGGCATCACCAGTTCTATCTACACCTGTGGGCATGAGCACAACGCCTAAAAGAAAGGGGCATCAGTATGGAAAATGTACTGAGTATGAAAGGCTAAGTAAGCATATAAATCAGAGTCATGATATAAGAAATATGATTACCTAATTTTCAACCTAGGTACCAAAGACAAGCCACCGGGGGCATAAAATGTAGAAATCATAACTTATCAAAATGCAACTTTACGAATGGTTAGGCCACTCATTTGAATCTATGCATGAAATACAATGTGGTGTTACTTAGCCCTTCATTGGGGATCTTACTATATATTGTACCTGGCCTCAGAGAGGACTCATTAGGGTTTATCTTTTTCATCACATCATACACAGCCTTAGGAGGTCTCGGTTGTACCCGGCCATACGAGGGCTCAGTGGTGTCTTATATCACATCGTTCTGTACCTGGCCTCATAGAGAGCTCGGACATACCCGGCCACATGAGGGCTCGATAGTATCTTATCTTACATCATTCCATACCCGGCCTCATAAGGAGCTTGGTCGTACCCATCCACACAAGGGCTCGGTAACATATCACACCGTACCCAACTGATCAATAGTTGCACAATAAGTGCGTACATATATATATATATATATATATATATATATATATATATATATATATATATATA